>SOPF01029058.1:0-51577 GCA_012979155.1 Hypericum perforatum | reverse complement strand
GTAAGATCATCAACTTTGAATACAATCTTCTTAACCATTTTAACAGTTCTCGTCAACAGCTTCTACGAACTCGAACCCGAATACGCTGATCACTTCAGGGACTTCCTTGGAAGGAAGATCTGGCACATCGGCCCCGTTTCGTTAAGCAACAGAAGAATAGCTTCCGACGATGAGCACGCTTGCCTCAAATGGCTCGATTCAAAGGAACCCAGTTCCGTGGTTTACGTATGTTTCGGGACCACGGTGAGCTTTACTTCTTCCGCGCTCGTTGAGATCGCTATAGGACTAGAGAATTCCGGGTTGGACTTCATCTGGTTAGTGAGGAGATCCAAGAATGGAAGTGAGGACTCGTTGCCTGAAGGGTTTGAGGAGAGGACGAAAGGGAGGGGTCTAGTTATAAGAGGATGGGCTCCTCAGTTGAGAATACTAGAGCACAAAGCAGTAGGCGGGTTTGTGACTCATTGCGGCTGGAACTCCACGTCCGAAGCGATATGCTCAGGGGTGCCAATGGTCACTTGGCCGGTGGCCGCGGAGCAGTTCTACAATGAGAAGCTCGTGGTTGATGTGTTGAAGATCGGGGCCCCAGTCGGGGCCAGGAGGTGGACGAGGCTTGTTGGTGATGATGTGAAGAGTGAAGGTTTAGAGAAGGCATTGGCTCGCGTGATGGTGGGAGGAGAAGCGGACGAGATTAGGAGGAGAGCTAGAGAACTCGCGGAACTGGGGAAGAAAGCTGTTGAAGAAGGTGGTTCTTCGTACCGAGATCTTGGAGCTTTCCTTGAGGAATTTAGGACTAGGGAAGTATAGAATGTTATGTAATAAGTTCAGTGTTGTGCTATTGTTGCATCATCATTGCCATAACATAGTTTTATCAATAAATTGCAATTTTTTACATGAATTTTAAAATATTCATATACAAAATATTAAGTATTACCGTTCTTATAATGGTTTTAAAAATAGAATAAATGTCAAATAAGTCTAGAATCACCTAAGTATTTTAACGTAAATAAATACCGAAAAAACTTACTTTCTGGCGCTGCAACATGTCATCTACTTAGACCATTTACACGGGGATCGTACAATCCCTCTGCCACGCATCACGCTTCCATTTGCGGAGAGCGGACACGTTTTCTGACACGCGTAGAGAGTCGCATGTCAGTGGTTCTCCCGACGAACCTGCGTTACGCTGGCGATTCTGGCATGTGGCGCGTTGTGAAAAGTCACGCTGCTCTTGTTTAAATTTTTTTCAAGCAGGAAAAAATCTATTGAAAATTTTTTAATTTTTTTTACAACTCCTTTATACCATTTGCACTATTTTGTTCGAACAAAATATGTTTCTATGTTTATTATTTTATAAAGTTATATGTATGTAAATTTCTAATTTATGTGATTTAAATTGATTCCAAAAATTTAAGTGGCTAAAATTAGTTTCAAAATTTTATAAATAAAGATTATTCTCAATTTATTTTTTCTCATTCTTACTGATACATTTTCTCTCATATTTTTTAATTCTCTCATATGTAATTTGCTATTATTTCTATTTTCCTTCAAATACGTAGTTTATTATGTAACTTTTAATTTCATGTATTTAAAATTCAAAATATTTATGAATAATTTTGTATTCTAAAAAATTCTTGTTTTGGTTGGTACATAAATTGCTATTATAATACTCACTATTAATAATTTGTTAACAAGATTTAAAATTATTTAGAATTAAGCCGTATTTAATAACTCTTTTGTTTTTAGTCAAAGTTTAAAAAATCAGTATGGTTGTTATCTTTTGTATATCACGTTGGACTAGTTAATATAGGCCTAACAAATAAAACCAATTTTTTTTTTTGAAAAATTAAATTATGTTATATTAAAAATACATAAAATAATATTCCAATAATTACTATTGATAATTTTTAATCAAATTTAAAAAAAAATTAGAATCACACTATATTTAATAAGTTTTAGGATAAAGTCTATTTCAGTACCTTGTAATTTCACGAAATCTTAACTGGGTCTATGTGGTTTAAAACGAGCAAAATTGGTCCTACTTTGTACAATATTTCAAATTGAGTCTGTCCCAATCGGTTCAGGTTCATTTTGATGAAATGCATCATTTTGCTTAATGACGAGTACTACCACACGGGTTTTTCATTTCAAGTGGTTGTCCTGACGTAAAATTGGTAAATTACATTTTTAGTACATTTTTTTAATAATTTTTCAAAACCTCCCTCTTCTTCTCTATCAAACCCTATATCCTCAAAATTTCCTTTCTTCTTCTTCCGTTTTATCCCAAATGCGACCAATTGGAGCAGGTCTTCTGAGTGGCGAGCTTATATATGAGGACCATAATACAAATGGCATGGATACTCTTGGTGACGATGAAGAAGTGGTTGTTGAAACTGACCAACAACATCAATGCCATGATAGCGCATATGGTCAGCATCACCCCGAGCATCATCCTCACATTCAACTTTTGGAGAAGCTCGTACAAAGCTTAGATCCTGGCATCTAAGGGGCAAGGTCTGTCAACCTCGAGCATGACCACAGCTTTCCCTTTTTTGCTCTAGTGGAGGAGGTTGACTAGACACGAATAGAGGTCTCAACAAAGTCCTTGAAAGTTGTCGCTGCCAAGGTCATGCTGAATCCACCAGTGGTTGACGGGGACGATCTTTTTGGAAGTAAAGATGAGAAGGAACAGTAATAGTAAGACGAGAAGGGTTGGCTCAGAAGGAAGGGGTGAAGTCGGTGTAATAGTACTCGTGGGCGGCTATGATGGAGGTAGGGCCCAGGTCAGTCACATAGAGTTTTTGAATGTCATCGAGGATGAGGTTCGAGTTGAGGGAGACGACACGGCAGACGCATGGAAGGAGGATGAGTTTCCATAATTAGGTTTATCTTCTTCTTCCTTCCTTTAAGTTTGCAACTTTGATTCACTTGTAGTTTTGGTTAGAGGCGTAAGGAAGATGATTTAATATAGAAGGGGAAGAGAGATGAGGTGTGAGAATGAAGATGAAGTTTTGGGGAAGAAGTAATTTACCAATTTTACGTGAGGACAACCACTTGGAAAAAAATTCGCACAACATTCTACGTCATTAAGAAAAATAGTCTCTTTTGACAAAACAAATATGAACGGTCAGAGAAGACTTAATTGGGAATATTGATAAATTCAAATCGATTTTGTCCATTTTAAACAACAGAGACACATGTAAATTTGTGAAACCACAAGATATTTAAGTGATCTTTTCCCTAATTTTAAGAATTTTTTTAATCGCGATTCGGGAACCCATAATGCAATTGTAGACAATTGAAATGTGCCGTTTGGACAAAAAGATGGACCAACGCAAAACGAATCTTTGTTTTGGTAGAATAATAATTTGGACTAATCAAATTTAGGTATGGTTAAATTGTTTATTTTGTCCCTGTTTTAAAAATACTCACATCCCCGTTATAATGTTTTAGAGGCACATCATCAACTATGTTGTACATATAAATTACTAATATACCCGTACAAAAATCAATAATACAAGATCAATAAACTTATCAACGTATTCTACTACCTGTTATATATAAAGAAACGGAAGTTAAATTGTTAGGGACATGTTTATGAAGGTTTGCGGTTTTACCCAACAAATGAAACCGATCACCACCTTCCTCGCCATCATCGATCAATAACTTGTCTTCTTGAAGTTGTGGTCCTGGGCGTACGGTCAGGAGAGAAAAGGTCGGTAAGGCGACTGATGGGCGGCGGCGAAGAGGTGGATGAGATGAAGAGTCACGCTAGGGATATACGCCTAGCAATATAAACGATTTTTTTTCGAATTTAGTGTTAAAATATATTTTTTTCGAATATGGTGGTGCTCACGTAGTACATAAATTTTTTTCGTTTACATTAATTAATATACAGATTTTTTATCCATGTATAAATTAATACACGAATAAAAAAATTTATGTATTAGTAAATAATCTCATGATTAAATCTCCTATTTTCTCTTCGCGAGAATCAAGTTCAAATCATTATGAAAAAAATTAAAGAATGGAATCAAAAAAATAAAAGAAACGAAGTATTCAAAACTTGATTCCCATGAAGATTAACACCTTTTAAAAAACCAATGTACCTGTCCTAGAAAATTTCCGGATTTGAACTCTTTCACGAGACATGACGCATGTGCTTAGCCTAGCACACATCCGCCCATTTCAATTCAATATTTTTTTGGGTGACGTTCATTATTTATAAAGTGGATCTTTGGTTATTAAAAGAAAGGGTAAATAACATTTGGCCCCCTCGGGTTTGGGATATTTAACGCTCGCTTCCCTGTTTTTCTAAAACCGATTAAAAAACCCCTCTTGTATGGCGAAATTGTACGAATCAGCCCCTCATGCCGGAATCGGAGATTTTCTCCGGCGAGGAGGCATAGGAAATGACCATTATACCCTTATACTAAAAAAATTAAAAAACCTCTCTCCTCTTCCCTCCTCCTTATCTTCCTCTCTCCTTCTTTCTTCTTCTTCAACCTCTAAACATAAACACACCCAAAACACCCACAACAACGAAATTAAGCAAAATCAAAACATTAAACAAAGAATTAGCCGAATCCAATCCTCTCGATCTCGATCCAGAAATCAAAACCCTAAGAACAAAAATTTCCAAACCTGTGAGGCCAGCTCCCTGGTCGGTAAGAGCACCAAAATATTAGGCGGCCTTCCTAAAACCCTTTGGTGGCCCGTTAGTCGGTGATTCAAGAATCGGCAACACAAAGGCCAGCGTCTTGCCCTGAAAACCCACAACACAACACAATTCAACGTAATTAAAACCAAGAACCCGAATATCCAAATCGATTCCCCAAATTAGGAGCTTTCAATTAGTACCTGCCCGTTCAACTAAGTCGGATCCATCCAGAATACCTCCAAACGTCATCGCCTGGATAGGGAAGAGAGATTCAATCCCATTAGCCTTAAGCTTCTCCCTCAACGAAAAGGGAAACTTCAAGGGGCAATAATCAATTTTTATGGTAGATGCGGTAACAACTAGGTTTTACTTCAACAATTAGGTTTTACTTCAAACATAGAACAATTGGGTTTTACTTCAAACGTAGAACAAATGGGTAACAATTGGGCTTTTGTTACGAACCCAGATCGCTTGGAAGAAGAGGACTGGGAGGAGGTGGACGCTTTGGTGATCGAAGAGGGGAGCTTCATCATCAACGGTGGAGATAGGGTCCGGAGGGAGATCGGAACGGGACGAAATTGATGGTTGGGATTTCTGTGGTGCAGGTTTTTGTGGCTATAGAAGCTTGGGGGATCAAACCCACGATGGATTGGGAATTGAAATTTGGTTAATTTTTTGATGTAACGAGATTTGAAATTTGGTTGATTTTTTAATCCATGGTGTTTTCAGAGAGGGTGGGTTGGTTTTTTAATCCAATGGGATGGATAATTGGAAATTTGCAAATCGAAGGAGGTAGGAGGGAAGAGGAGGATGAAGAGGAGGGAGGATGGAGGAGGGAGGAGAGAGAGTTTTTAATTTTTTTTGTCTTTTAGTATAAGGGTATCATGGTCATTTCTCATGTCTCCTCGCCGGAGAAAATCTCCGATTCCGGCATGAGGGGCTGATTCGTACAATTTTGCCATACATGAGGGGTTTTTTAATTGGTTTTAGAAAAAAAGGGGGGCAAGCGTTAAATATCCCAAACTCGAGGGGGCCAGATGTAATTTACCCTAAAAGAAAAGGACATCATTACAAACCGTAAAAAACTGGTCCATTACATAAATTTTATTTTAATATATATTAAAAAATAGTTTTTCGGTACTTGCAATAATAATTTTATTTGTCTTTTAGTAATTCAAATTTTGTTTATTAAAATATTCGCTAAGACAAGCACAAGCTAACAATTATTTTGTTTGTCAGTACATGACTAATAAGTAATAAATAATCAACTGCAATTAATTCCCATGTTTCGAGGGCAGACTTTATATCAATTGATGAATGAGTTATTGAACATCATCCATTAAATGTTGATTAAATTGTATGTCAATTCTCAATTCTATTTTATTTAACTCAATTCTCAATTATACTATTTTTTTACAGAAAAGACTTGTCATTTTCTTGGTAGGTAAATTTATGGGTAAATTATATCTGGTTCTCTCTATTTTAGTGTATTTAACTATGGTCCCCGTGTAATTTACAAATCGAGAAAAAAAGGCCCCTTAATTTGGCAAAATTATACCATTTGGCACCTACCGCTAGAACCGGAATATTTCTCCGATGAGGCACCACTCAAAATGACAAATATGCGCCAAGTGACCTTTGGTCCAGCGGCATAAGGGTGGGGAGGGGTTTGGGAAGTCCAGGGTTCGATTCCTGGCGTTGATATTGTAATAGAATAGGTATTAGTATAGGAACTAGAATAGGAACTCAAAAAAAATGACAAATATGCTCCTGGCCTAAAAAACAAAAAATGAGGAAATTCGGGAAAAAACACTCTGGAGGAGAAAGAGGGAGGAGGTGGAGGAGGAAGGGGAAGGTAGAGGAAGAAGGGGGAGGAGGAGGAGGAAGAAAGAAGGTGGAGGAGAAGAAGGAGGAGGAGGGGGGGAGGAGGAAGGAGAGGAGGAAGAAAGAAGGTGGAGGAGAAGAAGGAGGAGGAGGGGGGAGGAGGAAGGAGGAGAAGGAGAAAGAGGAAATTCAGAAGAAGGAGGAAGGTGGAGGAGGAGGGCAGAGGAGGAGAGGGGAGGAGGATGAGGGCAGAGGAGGAGGAAGGTGGAGAGAATGAGGAGGAGGAGGGCAGTTCGGAGGGAGGAGATGAGGAAGAGGAGGGAGGAAGAGAAGGAGGAAATACGGAGGAAGAGGAGGGGGGAGGAAGGTGGAGGACGATGGCGGAGGAAGAGAAGGGAGGAGGAGAAGGAGAGAATCCGGAGGAAGAGGAGGGAGAGGAGGAGGAGGAGGAAGGTAGAGGAGGAGGACAGATGAGGAGAATGGAGGAGGAAGAGAGGCAGGAGGCCGGATGAAGAGAGAAAGAGGGAGGAAGAAGGGGAGGGAAGGAGGAGGAAGAGGGCAGAGGAAGAAGAAGGTGGAAGAGGAGGGCAGAGGAAGAGAAGAGAGGAAGAGAAAGAGAAAATCCAGAAGAAGAGGGATGTTGAGGAGGAGAAGGGAAGGAGGAAGAATGGAAGGAGGGAGGAGACCGGAGGAAGGAGAGGAGAAGGAGGGAAGAAGAGAAAGAGGAGGAGGAGAAGGAAAAGAAAAGGGAGGAAGCCGAAAGAAGAGAGGAGGAGGGAAGGTGGATGAGGAGGGATGAAGAGAAGGAGGGAAAATGTGGAGGAGGATAGAAATATTTTTTAGGTCAAAGATAAATTTATCATTTCTTGTGACACCTCGCTCGAAAAATATTATTATTTCGGCGTGAGGGACCAAATAATCCAATTTTATCAAACTATGTGAGTTTTTTAATAGATTTACGAATTACAGAGGAATCAACGTTAAATATGTCAAAGTAGACGAAGTTAGATGTAATTTATCGTAAATTTATTTATTGATATTTAGTAGTATAGTATAGAAAAGACTTACCATTTACTTAGTTATTAAGAATCACACTACCACCGATCAATACATAGATCGACAAGGCCAAACACCCCAAACCTAATATCTCCAAACAAACCCAGAAAATGGATGATTCCCAAAACACCCAAAAGACTCAAATATGCTTCTTCCCGTTCCCGGCACACGGCCACACCATCCCAATGGTGGACACCGCTAAGCTCCTAACCAGACAAGGTGCAAGAGTAACCATAATCACCACGTCAACCAAAGAAGAAGAAGAACCCAACTTGGGATCCAGCATCAAGTTCCTCAAAGTGAGGTTCCCTTCGAAAGAGGTTGGGCTTCCAGAAAGTGTAACCCACTTTGACATGCTGTATTCTTCGCCGGAGGCCATGGGGAAATTCAAGCAGGGACTGGCCTTGCTCTGCCACCCTCTGGAAGCCCTCCTGGAGGAGCACAAGCCTAACTGCCTCGTCGCGGACATCGCCTACCCGTGGGCCATCGACGTGGCCTCCAAGTTCGGTGTCCCTACCGTTGTATTCGTCGGAACTTCGTTCTTCTCCTCGAGTGCCGCGGAGTGCATCAGGTTGTACAGGCCCCACCACGGAGTCTCGTCGGACGACGAGCCTTTTGTTATCCCAAACTTTCCGGGTGACATCCGGATGACCAGAGGGAGGTTGCCCGTTTTCGTGACTCAGGAGACGGAGATGTCCAAGTTCCGGGAGGAGGTTGCGAAAGCGGAGGTTAGGGCTCGTGGGGTTCTCGTCAATAGCTTCTACGAACTCGAACCCGAATACGCTGATCACTTCAGGGACTTCCTTGGAAGGAAGATCTGGCACATCGGCCCCGTTTCGTTAAGCAACAGAAGAATAGCTTCTGACGATGAGCACGCTTGCCTCAAATGGCTCGATTCCAAGGAACCAAGTTCCGTGGTTTACGTATGTTTCGGGACCACGGTGAGCTTTACTTCTTCCGCGCTCGTTCAGATCGCTATAGGACTAGAGAATTCCGGGTTGGACTTTGTCTGGGTAGTGAGGAGATCCAAGAATGGAAATGAAGATTCGTTGCCTGAAGGGTTCGAGGAGAGGACAAAAGGGAGGGGTCTAGTTATAAGAGGATGGGTTCCTCAGGTGCTGATACTAGAGCACAAAGCAGTAGGCGGGTTCGTGACTCATTGCGGGTGGAACTCCACGTCCGAAGCGATATGCGCGGGGGTGCCAATGGTCACGTGGCCGGTGGCCTCAGAGCAGTTCTACAATGAGAAGCTCGTGGTTGATGTGTTGAAGATCGGGTTCCCTGTCGGGGCCAAGAGATGGGGGAGGCTCGTTGGCGATGATGTGAAGAGTGAAGCTTTGGAGAAGGCCTTGGCTCGGGTAATGGTTGGAGAAGAAGCAGCGGAGATGCGGAAGAGAGCTAGAGAACTCGCGGGATTGGGGAAGAAAGCAGTTGAAGAAGGTGGTTCTTCGCATCGAGATCTTGGAGCTTTCCTCGAGGAATTTAGGACTAGGGAAGTATAGAACAACGCAAAGAGTGACTTCTCGACGAGAGAAAAGTGAGATATGCCATCAATTAAAGTAAAAGTCACGCACCTTGAGGACAATAATTAGAAATAAATGTAAATTGATAAGGAATTCCATTGAGCCAAAACAGGACCATTTGCCGTAGGAATGGTTATGGAGAGTCACCATCGCTTCGAGATCCAGACAACCACAACTTGTATCTGCCCCCCATCCTTAACAAGCCAGCTCCTTTCTCTGATCTCATCTTTTCGCCTAATTTACGTTCTTCTTAAAAGTTTTATTCTAAGTTTCCCTTAAAAATTAAATAGATTTTTCCAAATTTAAATAAACACTAATAAGGAAATAACTAACAAACATCAGATATAGAAACTTGGAATTGAAAAATGGAAAAATAAATTTTACCAAAATATTTCTACACTTAGCTCTCATAAATGAAGGATAAATATAAGTATTTATACAATTTAATTACATAACATATAATTTATTTTATGCAATAAATTTGAATAAAATAAATTATGAAGTGTCATAAATTTAAAAATAAATTATGAAAAATTATTAAACCTTAAAATAACAAATAATTTTTTTTAAATAAATATTTACATATTAATTACATAAATTGTATAATTCTATAAAATATTCTTTCAATTATAATTTAACTCATGTTATATCTTTTCCACAATGTCAATATACTGGTCTTTTAGAGGTGATCATTCAGAATATCTTGATTCCAAAATTTCAATCCCGAATATTTCAAATATCGAATAGCCAAAAAAAATACATCTTGGTCTCATACAAATTTTTTTTTGGATAATTTCGATTCCAAATTAAAATTTTGGAAAAATCCTAAAAATCCCGAATAAAAAGAAGGGTGAAAGAGTCTAAGAAAGTACGGGAATGAGCTATAGAGGCAGAAAAAAAAGGTTAGAAGAAGAGGGAGGAGGTAGTGCGGCGAAGGAGGTTGGGGAGAAAGGAGGGTCTAAGGGAATACGGGAGTGAGCAATGGAGACGGGGGATGAAGGGTTAGAGGGAGGGGGAGGAGGTATAGCAGCGGAGGAGGCCGCGGAGGGAGAAAGAAGGAGGAAGAAGGGTCTAAGGAAGTGCAGGAGTAAGCTATATATGGAGGTGGAAGAGGAAGGATTATAGGGAAGGAAAGGATGTAGGGCGGTGAGGGAGGATGTGGAAGGAGGAAGAAGGAGGGAAAAGAAATAAAGGACTATGAGACCACTTGCAACAGCATCCGGGTGCAGCTCCGGAATGCCGCGCGTGGCGCTCACGCGCTAGACATAAAAAAAGAAGGCGGAGCCCACAGGCGACCCAAGGTGCACTGACGATTGAGAAAAGAAGAAAGTTGGACGGGGCCCGCATGGCTGTTTGGACTTTAATAAATTAGTTTATTATTAAAGTCAATACACAGAAAAGGATTGGGCCTACCACTAGTGGTATAACCCAATACATATAATTGTTTATTATTGTCAAGAACTAAAAAATTTAGTTTAACAGTGTAAAAAACATGTATTATTATTTTGGTTCTATCTCCCCGTATTATGCTTTCACGTGTTCCTCCAGTAACCACTAATTTTTTTATTTTATTAAAGTCCTCCACACTTTAACATAATATTATGGTAGTTTTAAATTCTCGTAAACAGATGATGAACTTTTTGCACAAATCAAGTGATATATACTAATTTGCTTATTCATACTATCTTATCACATTGTTCATTTAATCATTTGATCATAATCGCTAGAATATTTTGTGTATTATGTCATATCAATAATTTGGTACAAAGGATATTACTCCTATTAAACATATTATTCGGGTTCAGGTTTAGGATAAAATCGGAATTTTTTGGGTAACATTTCTTTCAAATTAATCATGTATTATGTATGAGTACTAGGGATGAACTCCACGATAAACATGCTCATAATGCTCTTAAAAATGATCTCATTGAGCATATTTGGCAGAAAAAAGGAAATCGTAGTTAGTTTTAAATTATCATTATCTGTATTTGTAATTTATTATTTATAACTTCTATGTAATTTGAATTATTGCAAATTTAATACTTTCAATTTTTAATTATTATTGTTTATTTTTTAAAATTAATAATTTAATGCGAAATACGAAATATATATTAACGAATATAAAAATATTAAATAAAAAATTAAAGTTAATTAGGTTAATGATGTGGACTATACATATATTAATTGTTTATTGGTTGTGGTTGGGTTGTATGAGGATGCTCATGTGGGTTAAAAATTGAGTGTAAAAGGATGAGTTGAGGTGGATGAGTGAGAAATTAATATAATATTGCAAGGCTGACTTGTATGAGGATGGTGCTACGGATAGTCTGAGGAAAAAAGTTTGAGGTCAGGAGACAGAATAGAGAGGATGAATAGTTGAGAGAGGAATGGATTTATATAAATGAAAAATTATAATTTAATATTTGGTATTTTGCTATTTTGATAAAATCTCAATAAATTTTGAATCATTACCGAATATCGAAATTTTCAAATTTTTTGAAACATTCTTATCGAATGATATTCCGATTCCAAAAATTCTGATGCCAAAAATCGAAATACAAAAACAATTCGAAATTTCACGGATCCCAATCTCATTTGTACACCTTCTCAAAAATTTTCTGGAATTTAACTCTTTCAGTGGACATGACGCATGTGCTTAGCTTAGCAAACATCCGCCCATTTCAATTCATTATTGTTTGGGTGACGTTCATTATTTATAAAGTGGATCTTTGGTTATTAAAAGAAAAGGACCTCATTATAAACCGGTAAAAAACTGGTCCAATACATCAATGTTTTTTTGGTAAATTCCAATACATCATTGTTATCTTAATATATCTTACAAAATTAATATTTCGGTACTTATAATTAATGAATTTGCCATTAAACTTAAATATATATATATATATAGTATTATATGAATATTTCGATGATTATTTGATGATTTAATACTAGAATTTATTTGTCTTTTATTAATTAGAATATTTTTAATTGAAATATTCGTTAAGACAAGCAGAAGCAAACAATTATATCTTGTCAGTACATGACTAATAAGTAATAAATAATCAACTGCAATTAATCCCCATGTTTAGACCGCCAACTTTTCATTAGTACTAAATACTAATCCATTGTATCAATTAATGATCGAGTTATCCACCTCATCTATTAAATATTTATTAAATTTTGTATTTAGGTTTTAGTATTTAAATATGTATTTAACTCAATACTCAATTATTCTATTTTTTTACAGAAAAAACTTGTCATTTTCTTGATAGGTAAATTTTATTTATTAATATATAGTAGTATAGTATAGAAAAGACTTGTCATTTACCAAGTTACCAAGAATCACACCACCACCTTTTGGAAAGAAAAAAACGAATCACACACACCACCACCAACCAATCCACAATTCTATACACTATAAGTCCAAGCCCCAAACACCCGAAACTAATATCTCCAACAAACCCAGAAAATGGATGATTCTCCAAATGCCCAAAAGACTCACATATGCTTCTTCCCGTTCCCGGCGCACGGCCACACCATCCCAATGGCGGACACCGCCAAGCTCCTAACCAGACAAGGTGCAAGAGTAACCATAATGACAACGTCAACCAAAGAAGAAGAAGAACCCAACCTGGGACCCGACATCAAGTTCCTCAAAGTGAGGTTCCCTTCGAAAGAGGTCGGGCTTCCTGAAGGTGTAACCCACTTTGACATGCTGGATTCTTCCCCAGAGGCCATAGGGAAGTTTTTTAAGGGGCTGACCTTGCTCTGCCACCCTCTGGAAGCCATCCTGGAGGAGCACAAGCCCAACTGCCTCGTCGTGGACATGTTCTTCCCTTGGGCCATCGACGTCGCCTCCAAGTTCGGTGTCCCTACCGTTGTATTCGTCGGAACTTCGTTCTTCTCCTCCAGTGCCGCGGAGTGCATCAGGTTGTACAGGCCCCACGACGGAGTCTCGTCGGACGACGAGCCTTTCGTTATCCCAAACTTTCCGGGGGAGATTCAGATAACCAGAGGGAGGTTGCCCGTTTTCGTGACGCAGGAGACGGAGATGTCGAAGTTCCGGGAGGAGGTTAAGAAAGCGGAGGTTAGGGCTCGTGGGGTTCTCGTTAACAGCTTCTACGAACTCGAACCCGAGTACGCTGATCACTTCAGGGACGTCCTCGGAAGGAAGATCTGGCACATCGGCCCAGTTTCGTTAAGCACCAGGAGAATTTCTGTCGAAGACGAGAACCCTTGCCTCAAATGGCTTGATTCCAAGGAACCCAGTTCCGTGGTTTACGTCTGTTTCGGGACAATGGCGAGCTTTAGTTCTTCTGCCCTCGTTCAGATTGCTATAGGACTAGAGAATTCCGGTTTAAACTTCATATGGGTAGTGAGGAGATCGAAGAGTGGAGGTGAGGATTCGTTGCCCGAGGGGTTCGAGGAGAGGACGAAAGGGAGGGGGCTAGTTATAAGAGGATGGGCGCCTCAGGTGCTGATACTGGAGCACAAAGCAGTAGGCGGGTTCGTGACTCATTGCGGGTGGAACTCCACTTCCGAAGCGATAAGCGCGGGGGTGCCAATGGTCACGTGGCCGGTGGCCGCGGAGCAGTTCTATAATGAGAAGCTCGTGGTTGATGTGTTGAAGATCGGGTCCCCAGTGGGGGCCAGGAGGTGGGGGAGGCTCGTTGGCGATGAAGTGAAGAGTGAAGCTTTGGAGAAGGCCTTGGCTCGGGTAATGGTTGGAGAAGAAGCAGCGGAGATGCGGAAGAGAGCTAGAGAACTCGCGGGATTGGGGAGGAAAGCAGTTGAAGAAGGTGGTTCTTCGTATCGAGATCTTGGAGCTTTCCTGGAGGAATTTAGGACCACGAAAGTGTAGACCATTTGATCCAATGTAATAAACTCATTTTTCTTTTGATTTGGCTCCATCATCTTTACTGTGAAATGTTATTATGACCGTTACTTTCAAAAATAAAATAAACATCGTTCATTTTCAAATTTTATGAAAACCGGATCTAGCCCAACTTGTTGGTTCGGCGGACATCTTATTGACTTCTCATAGAAAGGCAGCATTTGTGTAAGAACGAACCTCTATCAAATCTAACGTCTGCTTTAAAGACACGTTGCCAATTCTAACGGCTGGTCAAAGCCAAATGGAAAACACATCTACCAGTGTACCGGTGTTCGTACTTCACTTCGTGTATGCTAAAAATGGGCTCCTCGGGCTTGTAAATGGGCCTTTATTAACCCTTCCTTCCTTAAGTCACTTTTTAAGTGTCATGGAGTTGGCCACCTAGTTTGATTGGTTAGACAACCCTCAACTCAACTTTTGAAAAACTAAAGACGCTCCTAGAAAGAAGTGCGACTTAATTGAGTAATAGGATTTGAAGAACTGAAAATATATCAATTCTTTAAGATTGGAGTAAGTTGGTGTGTCGGCTCCTCTCTAGACGCCTCACTCTCGCAGTGGATGGGGTTGGTGGAAGGTGAGATGCTTAAAAAGGTGTGGTTCGTAATTTTCGGTGCCATAATATGGGGTGTTTGGCTACTCCGCAACAAGGCTATCTTCGATGACTCAAACTGCTTTAGGGAGCAACTCTTACACTCCATTGGTTTTCATATCAACGAATGGACTTGGTGGACGAACACTTTGAAAGATTGCGGGTTTCAGGACCTTTTTCTATTTTTAGAATTGGTTGTATAGTGTTTCGATGTTCTCCTCACTTTTGTGGGCGGTGGCTGTTATTTTCCTGTGTGGAACTATGCTTACCTCTTGTCTTGGCTTCTGGCCGGCTGTGTTGTAAGTTTTGACTGTAACTCTTACTGGTTTAATATTACTTTTACTGACCAAAAAAAATATATATATCAATTCTTTTTAAATGTTTTTATATATCAAATTAATGAGTAAACAGAAATAAAATTATATAGCCAAAACAAAAGGCCCCACGAAAATCCTAATACGTAAAGAATCTAGCAAGTCTGTCGAACTCGGCATGCGCGGGATTTATCGATGACGAGATAGTTGCTAATATAATAAAAAATGGTGAAATGAGAGGTTGGAGTGAAATGTGACTAAAATTCAAATAACACGCATTGCAAAAATTTACTTATGAAAAACATTAAAAAAATTTGTTGGTGTAATGAAATGATAGCTGCCACACAATTGTACAGCTTCACAATTGTACAGCTTCTAGAGTTGTCTTGTTTTTGTTGTCAACAAATGTCTCTAGCAAGTCAAAACAGTTCGCCAGCCCACAAGTGCGATTTCGGGGACTATAACAATCCACGTGAATTGTAATTAGCTAGCCTTCTGGAACCACCAGATATTTCTAAAAAAAAAAATCTGCTATTCAAATATACGTTCCACTAACTCTATTTAATTTTTTTGTACTTGTAAAACTCAACCAACATCTTAAAAGAACTAGATTTATCTACCATTCCATTGATTCTAGAACCACTAGATTGTAACCAGTGGTGGAGCCACGTTTCGAATTGCCCCACCTAATTAAAAAAAATTAGTTATATTTTTAAATATATGTCTCAATTAAAATTAGAAATTAATATCATTAAAATTTTAATCAGCCTACAAATTTAAATCAATTTTTTTTAAAGCTAAAAATTTACCCTTCCAAAATTTTCTGACTCCAATCTTAATTATAAGATCGAGAATGATGGTCAGACAAGATGCGTATGAACGTAAAACATCAACTCTTTTATAGTGACGTCTTTAGTTCTTTTCCTCGGGATATTTATTATTCTAACTTTATTGTTGTTTAATTTATAGTAATATGTGTAATTATTCGGATCATAAAATTGTAAATATGATTACGTCTACTCTTCATAATCCTTTATATTCGAATTTTTTGTGGTCTACGTGAAATTCATTAACCTAAACGACAAACGCATGGCAGCCGCAGCTTTTCAGTTGCCTGCGACAAGTGACCAATTTTTTCTACTTCTTAAAAAAAATAGCGGTATGGGGTGGAAGAAGTGTGCAGAATGAAGATCTGAGATTATATTTCAGGTCACTATTTTAGTATTTTATATTTCAATTCCCATTATCATAATGAAATTTTGTAGCAGCCAACAATCTTCTAGAAAACTTAAAGGCTGTGGCCCTGCTGCACCTCCCCTATTCCACATTTGGCAATCAATTCCCTAACGTCTGCAGCTACGATCAACCATTCCAAAACAAAATCAACCACGAACTCTAGATAGTTGGTCCCTATTTTAAGTAATGTACCCTAACTTTAATAATATATTATTATGATATATGAGATGAATTAGTGATTTTGCATGATTAAGTAAATAGAATTAATCAGACGACATGAGACATCGAAATTATAGGACTTGAGTATAGATTCAAACTTTATATACAAAAAAATTATTAAAGAATTACCTCCTACATAAGTTTGAGAATACACAAGTTTGAATTTCATAAATGTAGAAAAACATCAACCGTTTACTTTAGAGTCTCACTTCCTCTTTGCGCATTCTACCCACCCTAACTAGCTAAAAAATGAAATTGGTAAACGATAATGACAATGTTATTGATATTGCATAGCCAAAATTATTAACGCGAATATCTAGTCCAAAAATTCTTCAATTAAATTGAAATTTTCCGACAAACCAATAAAAATCTAGATTTTTGTGATAGAAAAATATTTACAATAATAATTGAACAAATTTGAGTCATTGGATCAACCGGTATCAAATTTGTATACAAAGTTGCCACAAAAAAAAAATTGGGACCCACCAGTATAGGATCGTATATACTATAAAAAGTATATCAATTTTTTTTTTTGTTATCAAAAAAAAGTATAGGATCGTATATCTAGTGGGATTCTATAAAAAGGTTGTAGCTTCTCACGTCTAAATATCAAGTCAATACAACAATTGAAAACCAACATCATCAGTTCAAACCATTTTCTTCCTCCAAAGACCAAAAAGTATTAACTAACTAGCAAGTTCCATTTTCTTCCATAGTCAGTAGAATTTTATATTCTCCATGAAATGGGCTCAACGGGTGACAGACAACTCCACGTCTTCTTCCTCCCTTTCATGGCTCATGGCCACGCCATCCCGACCATGGACATGGCCAAGCTGTTCGCCTCGAGAGGGGTCAAGGCCTCCATCGTCACCACCCCGGTCAACGCTACTCTCTTCTCCAAGACCGTAGAGAGGACCAAGAAGGAGCTCGGCATCGATATCGACATCAAGACGATAAGATTCCCAGCTCCAGAGGTGACAGGCCTTCCCGAAGGATGCGAGAACTTCGACGTCCTCGAGTCGCTGGAGAACGGTTTCACGGAGCTCCTCCCCAAGTTCATATCGGCCACGTGGATGCTCCAGGGTCCTCTCGAGGAGTTACTTGAGGGGACCCGTCCGGATTGCCTCGTGGCCGACATGTTTTACCCTTGGGCAACGGATGCCGCTTCGAAATTTGGTATCCCGAGGCTGATCTTCCACGGGACGAGCTTCTTCTCCCTTTCGGCGGGGAAGTGTATACAACTTTACAATCCTTTCGAAAAGGCTTCGTCGGATTCGGAGCTCGTCGTCATTCCTGAACTCCCCGGAGAGATCAAGCTGACCAAGAAGCAATACCCTGACGAGGAGAAGAAGAAACAGCAGCAAAATGACGGCTTCGGCAGGCTGTTGGAAGCTGCTAAGGAGTCCGAGGAGAGGAGCTTCGGTGTGATCGTTAACAGCTTCTACGAGCTAGAGCCGAGTTATGCAGATTTCTACAGGAATTTCCTGAAGAGAAGGGCTTGGCACATTGGCCCAGTCTCCCTTTGCAACAGAGGGATCGAAGACAAATCACACAGAGGGAAACAATCTGCGATTAGTAACAACGAGTGTCTGAAATGGCTCGACTCGAAAAAACCCGGCTCGGTCATCTACATCTGTTTCGGAAGCGTCAGCAGCTTCACGTCGAACCAGCTCATGCAAATTGCAATTGCACTTGAATCTTCAGGGCAAGAGTTCATCTGGGTCGTCAGGAAAGGAAGCAACAAAGAAGAAGATTGGTTGCCTGAAGGGTTCGAAGAGAGAACGAAAGGGAAGGGGATGATCATTAGAGGGTGGGCGCCTCAGGTTCTGATACTAGACCACGAAGCGGTCGGGGGTTTCGTGACTCATTGCGGATGGAACTCGACACTCGAAGGAATAACAGCAGGAAAGCCGTTGATCACGTGGCCATTGTTCGCGGAGCAGTTCCTCAACGAGAAGCTGGTGACCGAGGTTCTGAGGATTGGGGTTGGTGTTGGGGTGAAAGAGTGGGTCATGTTTAAGGGAGATTTTGTGAGTAGTGTGGATATAGAGAAGGCTATTGGGAAGGTTATGGTTGGGGAGGAGGCTCAGGAGCTGAGAAGTAGGGCCAAGAAGATAGGGGAGTTGGCCAAGAAGGCTGTTGAAGTTGGAGGCTCGTCTTTCTCCGATTTCAATGCTCTAATTGATGACTTGAGATGTTATCGTCCTAGTGAAAATTAGTGTAATAGATCCACAATCATGCTCAATAATTGTTAATGACGTTGTTCTATGTTAAAACAGTTATTCGACATTATTATTCTAGTACATTATTTTAGATGTTATTGACTTATTGTCCATGTGAAAATTAGTTCTGTAAACTTACAAGCGCACACGCTTAGTTATAATTGAGTTGTTCTATATTATCGTCCATGTGAAAATTAGTGGAGGGAGGATGATTTTGTCCAAACAACGGTCGTGTAATCAGTAATCTGCATGGGTTTGTTAGGAACTTTTGGTTCATGAATTATGTTGTGTTTTATTTGGATTGGTTTCAAAAGCTTTAAAAAAATATATAATTTATCGGATAATATAAATTTAACATTATATTTGATCTAATCTACCTTTTAAGAAAATATATTTGAACTATTATAATGATCTGATTTTTTGTGTTAGTTGTGAAAAAATATGTGATCATATAAAATGAGGAAAGTCGTTTTCCTAGACACTATGTTTTGGCTCAACTATACGTCTTTTCTGCACACATGGTGAGTGGTGAGAGCTTGATATCTAAAGATGGGCTCCGCCAGGGGACTTAGCTAGATGGAAAGGAGTGGGGGCAATTGTCCCCACTTAAAAAAATTATTTAATAATTTATTGTATTTTTTAATTAAAAATTAAAATTAAAATTTAAAAAATTAAAAATTAATCCCACTCGTTAAAGATTGATCACACTCATTAAATTTTCTGGCTACGCCCCTGGCTGCTCCGCAAGAATAGAAATGAAGGATTATCTTCTAGTATAGGATGTACCCAAATGTGATTAATGACAACCTGAAAGATACATACCGCTTCATACGATCGGCCGGCCACCGAAAAAACATAATTAAATGAGAGGAGGAAAAGGAAAATAAAATGCACCAGTTTGAATCGGGATTTGGTGATCATGAGAATATCTATATTGGGCTAAAAGTTACGATGACAATTTTTACAATTATTAAAAATCTATTAATACATTGTTTAAAGTTTCGGGTCCGACAGATTTACAAGTTAATATTAATATTATATGTTTTCACGACGTCGAATAGTGATAAACTGGCAGTGTCATAATTTTGTGTAATTTTTTTGAGATCCTATTCTAAATTCTATTCTATAATATCAGAAATGCTCATGCCAAGAATCGAACCCTGAACTTCACCCCACATGAGTGGGAACAATGTCACTGGATCAAATGGTCACTCGGCATAATTTTGTGTACTTCATTTGAGTGTTTCCATAATAATCTCTACGCTAGTTGCGAGTGAGAGACTGACAAACTAGGATGAACGTGTAACAGGGTCCATTTTTTTTCTCTACTTGCATCAAAATGCCGATTGAGGAATTTATTTTAGCTCTAAGAAGTTCTTACGAGGACAAAACAGTAGATTATCGAAGATCTTAGTCTTGACTACTGGACAAATGCGTCGCTTATCAACTTTCCTAATCAAGACAGGTACTACATATGCGAGATGTTTTTGTCTCCAACCTTTACTGTAATGGAATATTTCAACATCTCGTGACTCACATTTCTTCTAGAAGAAATGTACTAGCACTAAACGGAACCAAGGAGTGTCCAAGCAATAAACAATTTTGAACGATATTGAGTTTTCAGTTTATTTTTAGAATTACTAAAAATTGGTAGTATTCAACCATAAGATGTATTAGAAAAATACTTCGAACGTCCCAGACCTGGGGCCCACTAAGCTTCTAGACGTCGAGTAGCTCTGGGCCCGGTCGAAGAGGGCGGCCCATCGTGGGAAAGGGACAAAGCAACGTGGTGAGGAAAGGGATGGCGGTCCCCGGGCCCAGCGACTGATTTGGACTCAAAGAGTCGAAACGTCGTCGTCGACAGTTACTGTAAATAATCAATCGCTAGTGACATATTATTACATTTGGACTAGGAGGAGGAAGTTCATGAGACGACAGCTACATAAAAATGATAAAATAATCCAAATAAAGATGCGCGGATCAAAAGGGTATCTTAATAATAATTCGCGAGTGATAAGGGGACGGATTTGAGAGTGACGTTGAACCGTTTGCCATGAAATTGCAGAGACGTAACATATCCGATCTCCCGATACAACTTCACCAATTGGAAAAAAGCTACCAAAAGAGACAGGCCACTCAAGGGTAGTACAACTTTTTTAAAAATAAGCCAGGGGATGTACAACTGAAAATTTATTTTTAGAATTGGGAATAAAAGCATTGAAATTTTTACGACCAATAAAAAAAAGTTGTTATTGATATTTGGTGTATTTTGGTGTAATTTTGATGATTTTTTTATATAGTGTTTATATATGTGTTATTTTGATATGCGTTATTTATAGTTTTTAATAAACTTTGATGAATTTTTGGTGAAATAGAATATTTATTTATATGTGGATAAGGAATGTGTTTCCGTAAGTAAAAAATAATGGATAAGGAATACTCAGGATGGTCGTGACGTGTTTGGCTTGGATTGGATTGGATGGATGCCTTCTGGAAACTGGACCTAACGATAATATAACTATGGATTTCACTCATAATTAACACATAATTATAAATTAAATACTCAATAATCAACGAACATAATTCGCTAATAAATAATAACACTTACTTGTTTTCAGGATCGTCGTAACGAGATAGTGTCACTGGTTTTACGATCATAATCGGTCCGGATACATGAACAATTTCCACGAATTTCTTTACTAATGCAAATCTAAAAAGTTATTGTAATTGATCCATAATTGTCTCTCTGAGTGTGTAAATAGGTACAAAAATTACTGATTAATCACAAGTTGTTTCTCTCCCTTTACAGAAAAGCCCAACTGACGCATGCATGCCACGTGACGAAACTACCTAGTAGCTTCGTCTCGTGGCGTGCCACCCGTGCATGTGCGCCACGTGGTTGCCATGTGCCATGCATGCATGCATGCACATGTGTGCTACGTGTCAGACACGCATGAGACACGTGGAATGCCATGTAGACATAGCGAACACATGTCGTGTCACTGGCACCACACATGTCATCCACATGGCAGTCCAGAAGCACACAACTTTTGGGTCTAATGGGCTCAATACTGGGAAAGCCCAATAATAGGTGCTGATGGGCTTGGGCCAACAAGTATCATGGGTGAAGAAGGGAATATTCGTGATGTCTCTTTTTCACCAAGTACCATGGAATTCAAATGTATAGTATGCTTTTCCATATCGGCTGGAGATGTTCCAGAGTTTCTCCATCGTCTTCGGAAAAGCGACATGGGTGAAGAAGGGAAATCAACCAACATGTTAAAACTAACATTGTTTAGTGCAAACATTTTGAACTAAATATAAAAATTGAAATATTTCCTGGATTGAATATAACAAGTTGAAACACTTCATAATTTAAATTCTAACATGGTACATATTACTCTTTGGTGTTTTGTTGCACACTCACGAACCCTTTGAAAAGGCCAGCAGCTGTGTGGGCTCTAATTAGCCTCTGTGACTAGGTTCAAGGAGAAATTGGAGATGATCTCCACTGGGCCACAAGTAAGGCCTTTGGCTGTGACCCCTAACTAGCCCCGAAAGGATCCGACTATTAGTCTATTCCTGTTTGTACATGGTGATTTTGGACTGGGCTCATTCGAATTTTGTTTTTTTGTAAATAAAAATGTTATATTAAGGAAAAGAAGAGAAAAGCGCTGGAAAGAAAGAAAAAAAAAAAGAAAAAAAGCCTACGAAATCTACAAAACGACCTACCTTAACTCAGTATTTTCATTTGATAAATATATATTTCGCACCACTATTCTAAAAAAAAAACGACGAAACTAACCCAGCCCTAAGCGTGAGTTCCCAAATCCACCGAGAAATAACTCACCCTCGTACAAAAGTACGAGGTTGCACCCGAATGATAACAATTAGGTAATTGTGTACTTTTCTTCTCAATCCTTCTTCCTGCAACCTTCACAGAATCTGTAATTTTCAAAAGGTTCATGCTTTACCCACGGACCAGGTTTATTTAAGTATTGTCGGACGGTTGAGAAAAGAATTAGCATGTGCAACCAAAAATTGTGTGAAATGGTAGAGAGAGTACTTCCTTTCAGAAATCGAAAAAAGATAAGACACTCTCAAAAGTATGATAAATTTTGTGTAAAATAGTGATACTTAACTATATATTCTGAAAGTTTTATTATTATTTATAAACATATGTGGTAGAATCTTAATTAGTCAACTCAAAATAAATGTAATCGTAAGGATAGTAACCAAAACAAATTGATGCAATGGAGTCTTCGGAACCTTCAAATCTCGCAGCAAGCTATTTCATATTAATATGTTAGGTGGATAATTTACATGATAGAATTATGTTATTTTAAAGCTCTTCATAAAAGACACTCGATGTTTGAGGGCCAAATGCAAAAGGCAGCAGCAGAAATGAAGTAGCACATTCAGTAACGCACCCTCCAAATAAGATTTTCGTCCGCAATCAATCTCCCGACAGCCGAGAGCATTATGAACGGTTGGCAAGATATGACAACTTAACTACATAATAATAACACAGCCGAGCATGAGGACTGGTCGAGAGATTTTAAATTGAAAACATGGTGAATTTCTGTTAAAATTTGTTATAATAATTTTGGTATTTTTTTGAAAATATCACCAACTCGATCTGAATTAACTAATGGCGTAGTCGTAGTCAATTGTTTTTCCTTTCTGCCAATACCTCAATGATTTGTCTCGACCAAAAAAAATTGGTAGCAGTAAAAACGAGGCCATTGCTACAATATTTTTCTTCGACTTAATTAAATGCTTAACAAGGTTGTTGAGGCGATTCCACGTTAAAAGTTGGGAATGAGCAGCCTATAGATAAAACAAATTCCACCTACTCATAGCTTATTGTTACAAGGATCATCTTAATTAAATCGACGAGCATCTCAAGCTCAGCTTTATTAGGAATAAAGAACATGCTGCTTGGGAAAACCGTACCTTTAGTAACCCATACAATAATACACTTAGATGTGAGTTATTATAGTTTGATTAGTTATTTAAAATATTAAAATTAGGTAGTCATAATTCTGTCAATTGTGTTGATTCTTTCATGTTGGAATCTAAGTTAATGAACTAAAATTTGTTAGGGCAAATTACCTCCTAGTCCCTATTCTTAATTATAATATCCTCTCGGGTCCCTGTTTTTTGAAAAATTATTTAGCCATCCATGTATCTTAAAAAAATATTGGTCTCGGGTCCTTGATTGATTTCAGCACCCGTTTTTTCATTTTTTGTCATGTGAAATGACTATTTTATCCTTCACAAAATGACAAATTTCATCTTATTTGTGTATTTTGTGAAGGATAAAATAGTCATTTCACATGACAAAAAAATAAAAAATGACTGCTGAAGTCAATTGTGGACCCGAGGCCAATATTTTTCAAAATACAGGGACGGCTAAATTATTTATGAGAAAAGAAGGACCCGATAAGAGAATTCGTTTAAGATCAGGAACTATGGAGTAATTTGCTCAATTTGTTAATATAGGAGGCAGTTGTTTTGCACCAAAAAGGTAGCACCATATAACAACTCAATTATTGTCGATGAGCAGCTTTTTTTCTGCCATGGTGTTTCACTCGAGCTTCCCATTAGCGTTTTAAGGAGGAAGGGGTCCATCACTTATGATTGTCGGAATCGGCAGTACTAACTTGGGTTTTTCTGCAATTTATTGTATTTGGAATTGAGTAAAACCAACTAACCCTTACGTTGAATTTTGTTTTACTTTTCTGGCAACTTTACTACTTACTACTTACTAGTACCAGTACAAGTAACAAGTGCCTTCAGATCGCTATCGAGAGCTACAACGACCTTAACAAAAAAGTCACCGTCAATCGCGGTAAGCAGGGAGTCTATAATTTACAATTCGCGCCAACCTTTCAAGAAAACAATTGTCTTCAATTGAATCTGATATGCCTGCCATGGGCCATAACACTAAATCTGCAAAACTATTTGCCCATACAACAAAATCTACGTCGTAAATGCTTGATGTCGAACAGGCTGAAAGTTAATACTCGCTATACGCAACTTGTTTAAGTGAAATCCCACATTTGTAAAACAAACAATACTAAATTATTTGGAAAAATGCCACTGTGTATAATATAATTTGACTCTTTATGAC
Source organism: Hypericum perforatum (assembly GCA_012979155.1). NCBI lineage: Eukaryota > Viridiplantae > Streptophyta > Magnoliopsida > Malpighiales > Hypericaceae > Hypericum > Hypericum perforatum. The sequence goes on along the minus strand of SOPF01029058.1, from coordinate 26,907 downwards.
CGGATATCGTGTACTTACTTTTTTGTTACATATATTTTCCGAATTCACATTTTTTATTTAACAAAAATGAATTATCACTAAAAAATAAAACTAAATTACATAGCATTTGGTCGAAAGCGTTAAACCAATGTATTACTTCAGTGTTTTTTTTTTCATCAATCGACCACCTTGCCAAACCTGCAAAAAGTTGGTCCGTATATGGACTTTGACCGGTACAACAAGAGAATGACCATAATCTCTGAGCTCGAGGGTAAATGCTCCTAATATTGTAAGTTTGTAACAGCCAGTCTCCCTCGGGCCTTGCAAATGGAAATAAATTAATTAATTACACTTGGCATATATATAATGTGAAGGCAATAAATATGAAATGTAACTGACCTTTGGACCCTCCACCTCCACCATATTCACATCAAAAATGAAATCCCAATAAATTCCATTTCTCCTCCTATTAAATTCGTACGACTCAGAAAAATCCAAACCTCATTTCAAATTCCAACCCAATTTCTCCGCACACCAAACAAAATCTGTATTCCAGAAACAACCATTTATATTGAGTTTTTTTTTTTTACTTTATCAAAAAAAAAATAGCGATTTTGGCTCTCTTATCTAATTCAAACATGCAATAGTTGGTAGTTTAAAAAAAAACAAGAATCTTAATTCCGAGCCTATCAAATCTCCTCCGTGGATTCCTCTGTCTCCCTCCCATGGCCTAAACCCAAAATAAATATCATAGAACTTAAACCATAAATTAAAGAAATCAGATCACCATAGGAAAAAAAAATGAAGAACAACACCACCACCACCAACACAAAGCTAATATTCTTCCACCACACATCTCCCCTCCACAAGCAAACCCTAACCGTCCCCACCTTCCACCACCGCCTATGGCTACTCTTCATCGTCACATTCTTCACTGTAGCCTTCACCTTTACCCTCTTCACAACCGGGCCAACCTCGAGGACCCTCCTCGCCGGCGGCAACTCCGGCACCCAACTTCCGGCCTCTATAACAGCCGCCCTCCTCCACTACGCCTCCTCCACCGATAACTCCACGAACCCACCTCACATGACGCTCCCCGAGCTCGCCTCCATCGCCGCCACCCTCCATAAGTGCCCCTCGCCGTGTAACCTCCTCGTGTTCGGCCTGACCCATGAGACCCTCCTGTGGAAGACCCTCAACTTCCAAGGGAGGACCATCTTCGTGGACGAGAACGAGTACTTGGTGTCCAGTTTCGAGAAGGAGAATAAGGACATCGAGGCTTACGACGTCCAGTTCACCACCAAGGTTCGATAAATTCTCTGTGCCAAATTTTAATACGGATACATTATTTTGTAATTCGAGAATTTTTTTCCCAACAAGTAGATTTGATTTATTTTTAAAAATAGTAACTAATTAAACATACTATTTGTTATATCAAATTATGATTGTGAGCATGTGCCGCCTAAATAAACAAAAGATAAAAAAAAATAAAAAAATGTCAATAGTTAGATAGAGATTATCATAAGTCTAATTTCTGAATTGTTTTACCAAGAGGAACAAACTTCTTCATTCTTAGCGTAATAGTTGTACTTGTAATATAGGTCAGCGAGATGGAAACCCTACTTTTAGAGGCTAAGACCCACGCGCGAGACGAATGTCGTCCCGTTCAGAACCTGCTCTTCTCGGACTGTAAGCTCGCCGTCAACGACTTGCCGAACCACATCTACGAGGTCCCGTGGGATGTCATCCTCGTGGACGGGCCACGCGGGTACTCCCCGTCGGCGCCGGGGAGGATGTCGGTGATATTCACGGCGGGGGTGATGGGGAGGAGCAATCCGGCGGGGAAGGGCAAACGGAGGGACGCGGGTACGCACGTGTTCGTGCATGAGTACTGGAGGGAGGTGGAGAGGGTCTATAGCGAGGAGTTCTTGTGTGGTGAGAATTTGGTGGAGGTCGTTGACTCTTTGGGTCATTTTCAGTTGACCGGTTCAAGTCTCGGAGTCAACGGCTTTGGGTTTTGTAAGAACTCTTCGTGGCCGTCTTCGTCGTCGCCGGGAAGAGCAGGAACCAAGCTTTTGTGATGATTGGATCGAGGTTAAGATACTGTATTTTTTGGGGGTGTAAATTGTAATTACATATTATTTTTTTTAAACCTGTATCATCATTATATTTGTGTTTTTTTAAGTACTTTTGTCCTAAAAGTGTAAGTCTGGCTATAGGATGAATCAAATCAAAGTATCAAAAGAGGTGCCCAAATTGCTTTTGTGTTTTGGCCGTTAATCAGCCCGCTCTTCGTGGGTGGGAAACATTTGAATTTTTATTCTCCCAAAATATTCGGTTATCACTATTGAGTTTAGGTCCGAATAACAAGAGACGTTAATTTTAAGTATTTAATTATATAAAATGCATTATTTGAAGAACTTCTAAATAAAATATGACATTGTTTTATTCTGAATAATAAACTTTGACAAAAAAAAAATGCATAGACCTCATTCATGTACAACCAACATACTTGTTAGTTGAATTTATTTAAAAAATAGGTTACATCATAATAGGGATAGTTCCCTGAATTTTAGGTGTAAAGCAAACGTCATTGCCTTTGTATCTCAGCTATTGGAAAGTCAATTTAGTAGAACTGAGAAAAGAATGTTTCATTGGGATATACATAAGCAATCTACAGATTTATTCAATTTTATTTATAACAAATTAGTACAAACTATTTTGTAGACCCCAAGATTTTGTCTCCCTCCGTTTAGAATCTGACTTTTACAAACTGAGTTTCTCGTCTCTTAATTATAATAAAATTAAAATTTTCAGTTCTTCCAACAAAAATCAAATTTTTTTGTCTGACGAACACCCTTTTGAAAGAACCAAAATATTATCTTTTGTTAAATTTTACTATATTTATTCAAAAAAGAAAACTTAACAGAGAACGGGAGATTAAGTGTTGGAGGAGATGGGGATCAGACAACTGGAGACGACGCAGGAGGGGTCGCGAATGGCGGTCTCATCGACAGAGTAGAGGGACTCGAGCAGGGAAAGAAGGAGGGGCGTGGTTGGGGTCGTCAACGAGGTGAACGAAGGCACCAAGCTCGTTGAGAACCTTCTCTTCTTTGCTGGCAACCTAAAAGTTTCTCCCTTTGTAATTAGTTTTTTTGATTTCTTTTTGAAATTAGTGAAAATTCCCATTAATCGTTCAAGTTTGACTCCTTATTAGCTTGTAGCTGATGTGTCGATGGTGGTATGGGTTGTTTAGAATCCGACAATTGTGTTCTGTTTAGATTTTTTGCGGATGGTAGAAGAGACGTTGGAGATGGGATTGTTTGAATTCCCCATTTCTTGAAATAAAGAAGGTTCATACTAAAATTATTTGGATTCATTGTTGATATAGCAGAAGAACTCCGAGCAGATGAAAACGTTTATAGATTTTGTTCGGGTTGGTGTTATTATTTTTTTAATAGTTAAGAGGTGCAAAATGATAATTTTTTTGAAGGGATATATAGTAGAATTTAACAAAGAATGGTATTTTGATTTTTTTTCAAGTAAAAATTGGTGAAAAAAATATTTTGATTCTTGTCCCAAAGATCTTTGAATCTATTTTTACCAAAACTAAGAAAAACTCAATTTTGAAAGTCAGAAATCTTAGAGAAAACCAAACCTCATAAACTAAGAGTAATTCTGAGAAAATTAACACAAACGTCTACGATCTACAGATTTATTCAACATTTAAAAATAAAAAGTGGCATGCACGTAAAATATTTTTGAACGACATTAGGTTGTTCTTGTAATCGAAAATCGATGTGGATTTGAATTTTTGTATTACTTAATCAAGTGCAAGATGCTTATTTATATTATTTATATAACAATCCAAGTGAAATTAAATTAAATTAAACTAGATAGGATGGATAACGAAAGTGCAGTGTACGTGTGTCGGTGATAGTTGCTGAGAGGAACACAAAGGCCATATATTATAGCCAGACATACGTGGGTCCCGTATTAATTCCCCGAATTTCTACCTAGAAAGCAGCCTTTAAAATTGAAACTCCCTCGCTTTTCCTAAAAAAAATGCGTCAATGCCGATACTTTCTCTCTTACCAAATCAATTCCATATACTAATTTAATCAACAAAAATTGAGATTAGTACACTAAAAAAATAAGTTAAATAATTGATAAAAAAAATTTGGAAATTTTTTCCAACTTAAAAGTAGATTCATAAGAGTTGACTATCTTATCTTATCAAATTATGTGCTAATGGCAGATATTCCGCCAGGGAAGAACAGGAAGCAATTAAGTGACACGCATCCTTATCGATCCCTTAATTGCTCTCTCGGTTACTGCAAAGTGGGTCAGAGAAAGAGCACGTGGTGCACGTGACCAAAGCGGTACGTTGTGTCGGAGGGAAAATTTGGTTAATTGTGTCGGTGGGCGGGGCCGAGTTAAATTACACAAGGAGTAGGATCTTGCGTGGCGGAGTGGGACCCAGATTATGTGGTCAAGAGGTTATTCCACATTATTGAAGGTCATTTATTTTGCAGTCATTACAGATAATTACTAAATTCAAATTCGAAAACTCTCACATACTCTTAGAGAGATGATGCTTTTGATGACGTTTACGCTATTAATTTGATTTCATTTTGTAAACTGTTTAAGTAAATCATATTATCTTAGTGGGCTTTCATTTTGGACGTATATGATGATACCTTTGGAATCGCCAGCCCACAGTAAACCAAAGATGGACCGAAGCCCGTCTTTTGGGCCTCGTGTTGGGTTGGTCTGAATGTAAAAACGGCATGCACTCTCTTTTGGGCCTCGTGTTGGGCCTCGTGTTTACTGCTACAGTATTACGTTTCACCAAAAAAATTAGGCCAAAATTTATATTAGTTACTTTTTTTTTTTCGGTCGGTAGTTTACTTTTTTCCGGGTCGAGTAGTTACTCGTAATTGGTCTGGTGAATCTCTAATACTAGAGTTAATTACTAGGTATTTATTTAGTTCTTTGTGCGTTTAAACAGCCTTATTAGGGTCTTCGTCGACCAATGGATATAAAGTGTGACAGAAGTTAATATCACTGTCCATGCGATTCAATGTTCAAGTATTTAATTAGTCCGAGGTTACACTTTTGACTATACAAAATAAACCCCCACTAAGGTGTAATCTTGAGGTAGCTTTCTTTAGCACCAAGCTACAACACAATGATTCATAGACTATACATAAAAGAAATAAAATAAAATTATAAGTTCCCGCCAAAAATTTGTAATTTATTCAAAGTCTAGAGAACACTGAAAAAAATCGTATCCTAAATAATAAATGTGACTCGATAATTTTCAAAATTTGATCCTTCCATTCCATCATATATGCGGGCCATTCACCAAGGAACTGAAACGATATAAAATGGTTGTTGTTGGTGATCGCACTACATCGGAAGCACCAAGGACAAGTTGCTTGTCAAAATCCACTGACCACCAACCGTGAATATTAACAGCCTGTTTGTAAATAAAAAAATAATTAGTAATGAATCATTTTCTTGAATTTTAAAATTTTGAGCATATTTGGAACTATTTTTAGTTGTTTCCATACCAACATTTGAATTTAAAATCGCTTGAAAATTGGTCGGAATTTCTAAGGACCAAGAACGGAAAACAAGCACCACGACGACGGGCGACTTTCCTTGGTAACTTTTCTCTTCCCTTTCAATATTCGGGTTTTTCGAATTTTCCCTTTTGCTTTTAGTGTACCAGGTCTGAACTAATGGTACCAACTGTAGGCTTAAAGGGAGGATTATATAATTTAAGCTGAAAGAGTTGTAAAGCCTAGTAAAGAAAATGTACCAAATCAATTCCATTATTGCTGTTATATAAGTTCCAAAAAAGAATATGGAAAATATTATTTTTCCTTTTCTTTTGGGAATGGAAATAAAATTATTTGCCGGTAAGATTTGGTTCAAAATAGGTTGTAAAGTGTTCAATGGTCAACTCCCATTACAAATCAATTGTGCTTGAAGAGGGTCTTGTAAGTAACCGAACCCCTCTTATTGGGTCCAACCTGACGCTTCTGACCACCAAGTGTGTGACCACAAGGGATGAGATTAAACGACGACGGGTAAGGGCAGTAACGAGGGTTCAGGAAGAACTCCACGCACTCGTGGAGTGGCCTCTGCTCAGGAAGATCGTGGATGCAATTCTGCCTCAGGTCGACCACTCCAATCCTGACAAGCTTCCTGCAGATTGGTCCGACCTTGGTGAAGTAATTGTCCGAAAGTGACAAGTTGTTCAGGTTTCCTAGAGAGCAGATCATCTCCGGAACCTGCCCGTAGAAGAAATTCCCTGCCAGGTTGAGCGTCTCTAGGCTTGACAGGCAGCCAAGAGACCATGGCAATGGACCTGTCAATAGGTTATTGCCCGCGTCGAAAAGCTGAAGCTGTTTCATCAGACCGATCTCGTAAGGGAGGCAACCTGAGACAGTAGAAAAATGAGTATTATGGGTCAATTTCTTATAATTAGTTTACATCGTTCGCCATCAGTCCAGCCATTCTCCATTTTTTTGGCATAAAGAAGATGTAGGTTTGGTGTCAGGTCACAGTCAGACTAGTTGTTCGTATTTTTGAAAATAATAATAATTACATATGAAATATTTGAGTAATATGACGAAACTACTGACCTGAGAGCAAGTTGTTTAAGAGGAGGATTTCCCTTAACGTGGAGGAAGTGTTGAGGATGCTTTTGGGGATGGGGCCAGTGAACCGGTTGTTGGCTAGAGTCAGGTAAATTGCAGGCGAGGAGCCCAAGTTGTCAGGAATTTTCTGCCGGAAGTTATTGTTGTTCAGGAATAGCACGCCCAGGGCTAGCGTGAAAACCTGAGGTGGGACAGACCCTGCAAAGGACGTTCACTACACTCGTAACAACCGATATCTTCAATTCGCGAACTTTCTCTTGTAACTGTAGAATTTACCTGAAAAGGAATTGAACCTTATGTCAAGGAAAAACAGGCCTGAAGCGCCAAGGACGGAACTTGGGAAATCCCCGGAAAAGTTGTTGTTGCTAAGGTCAAGCTCGTACAGGTAAGGGAGCTTGGAAATGTTGGGGGAGATTGTCCCTGAGAAGAAGTTGGTGTTGACGTGGAAAACCGCCAAGTCAATGAGTTGATCGACGAACCCTTCCACAGTCGGGGCTGCGAGCTCGAAGCCGTTGAAATCGATCCCTGCCAGGGCTATGGCCGAGAGGTTGTCGGGCGGGTTGTCACAGTAGAAGCCTTTGTAGCTGCATATGTCTGCTCCAACCCAAGTTTGGGTGTAGTTAAAAGGGTCTGAGGTGATTGATCTCTTGAAGGCTTGGATGATAGGGTAATCCCTGGCTAATCTCTGGTCTGCGAAGTTTAGTGGTACATGTGTAGATATTGGAGATTGGCTATGGGAAACTGCAAGTAGGTGGAAAAATTGGATGACAAAGGAGGAGAGGAGAAGTACACAAGTGTTTTTGGTTGTGGAATTGGTGGCCATGTTTGGTGTTGAGAGTGGAGAAAAATGCAAGTTTTTAATGGGCATTCAATTGTGTTTTATAGTTTTGTTCCTTTGAGATTTGAGATGGACTTTTAATACATTGAATTATTGAATTTGAGATAGAATGTTATTGTTAATGCACCGATATAACTCATAATGAATAATAACAAAGATAGAAATAATACATTATATAATATATTTGATTTCGTCAACTGATGTAAATGATCAATATTTGTAGAGATGTATCGTACTAACTCTCTTGTGTATATACACTATCAAGAGGTTCAAGACAATTAAACCAAGATGAAAGAATTCATAACTTCTACTCTTCTATTTATATGATTCAAGCCTAACAAACTTTATAACAGAAATAGAATTCTGACCCGTTAGAATTTGTATACAAATCCCATCAATGTATGTTAATTTAATATATTGGTTAGTGGTGGTATTGTCAGCTTGTTTATAGTGGATATGGTGGTTGGATTGAACCTTCTTTTAGTCAATCACAAGTTTTTTTTTATATTTGATTTCGAGTGGTAAAGTTTTTTTTTAAATTGTAAAAAGAAGTATAACGAATTGAATGCCGCAACACTAGTATTGGTCCGATGATGAAGAATTGGACATAGAATTAACCCCCGAAAGAAAGAAAAATTGCGGGTTTTCTTTTTGGTTTTTTTTCTTATTTTGCTTTTGTTTAATAATGCATTTACTTATAAAGACAGCAAACTGATCCATAAGAGAGGAGAAGGAATTGCTAGCAAAGGAATTGCTAGCAAGAGAAATAGTGCGCCAATATAATGGTAGTGGTAGGACTGTAGCTCTTTTATGCCGTTAGCTCTATATTGTTTCAATCATGCCTTTGTTATATTATTTTTTTGGAAAAATTCATTTTACTATCCTTTGATATTACGAATTACGTTGTAAATATAAAACACATAGAATAAATCTAACGTATTAAATTTTTTTTTATATCAAAAATAGGTCTTGGATAGCAACTGCTCGGTAGTCTTTGCAAGAACTGGACCCGAGTAGAGCAACGACCAGTAGATGAAACTCTCTTCTCGCTAAGAGGTTGTCTCTCTTCCGCCGCTGACATTCACCATATCCTCAACACTCTGACCAGTCTTCGTTCACGTTGAAAAAAAAACAACGTTATTTAAAAAAAACTCACAAACATTTATCCGGTGAGATTCGTGATACCATAAAATAATAAATTTAACTTTTTTCTATTTTTTATATGGAATTTTATGTTGTTCATCACTTAAACAAATATGCAATTGGTGAATGCTAAAATCGATAAACTTAGGTCCATGTATCCAAAATCTGCCATCAGATTATGTCTTTTTCCTCTCTTAAAAAATAATAATGTCTCCTTCGTAGCATAGAATGTCCAAAGCATGTTCCACCCGCAAGCAGGTTAACAAATAATGACATAAGATGCTACTAAATATTTGCGTCACGATGAGCTCACAATCCAATTTTTGTTTTCGCTTTGTTTTTCTTCAGGAAAAGAACATTTAAATACCCTGTGGTTTACCAAAAAATTATTTTAGTACCCAGTGGTAAAAAATTCTTCAAGCGAATCATACATTACTTAGTTCACAACACTTCACCTAATTTGCCAGATCTTTAGTCCGATCAATGTGTCAGTTTTTTAGGTGATGTATGACTAAAGTGATGTGAATTAGGTGATGTATAACTCGATTGAAGAGTTTTTTACCACAGGGTACTAGAGTGATTTTTCGGTAAACCACATGGCACTTAAAGTATCATTTCCCTTTTTCTCTCTTTTAGTTTTCAGAGTTGAAAATTGTGATATTTTTTTACTGAATTGTCGTTCAAATTAGTAAAAAACAGTGATATTTCGAAATTAGCATCTGTTACTATCGTCGTCGTAGAAAAATATACTTCTTGGGCTTGAAGGTGCGACCAGTGTGTAAGCTTAATAGGCTATTTCATGGACCATTATAAAGTCGGAAGAGAATTAAAGCCCATTGTCAAGCCCCGTAGTGGGCTAGATTATATATTTAAGCCCGGGCTCAATCTTAAATGCATGACTAAAGGATTTAGTATATTAGGGCACCGTGACATCAAAATTTGTTATATTTTTGTTAACATCTACCCTTTTATCCTCTTTGCATGAAACATAACAATTTGGCCGTTTGCATGTAGAAAAAATGAAAAAGGGACAACGCTTCTTCAATAAATTATGCAAATAAACAATACACATAAACATTTGTTATATAAGACCAGACAAAAGATTGGGACCAGGAAACACTGTTTTCTTGTCCCGACGAAGAGCTCATGGAATTAATATTTTTAAAATTAAATCGGAGGATGAGTCGAGTTGTTTTTTTTATATTTATCGGTTCAATTATTCTGATATTATATTTTAAATAAATAAATAATAAGTTTTAATTGTATTTGGTATTAAAGTTTAAAACAATTTAAACATGCAATATTTTTGTTGCATTATTACAATTTACATATGTTAAATTCATAAGTAATATAGTAAAACTCAAAAAATATATTTTCCCACGGCACCACATCAAAGTGCATTATGTAGATCTATATTATTTATTTTAATTTTGATTATGTCTTTAATTTCAACATGTGTGCAAAGAAATATAGGTCGGTATGATGTGAGAGGAGAACTTAGAAAATGGCATTGAGATTGTGACTTGAAAGAAATCGAATGACAGGAGACTTAGATTGAGGTATTAAAGACAAATGTAAAATATAATATTTGATAGAACAACATTTGAAATAGGACCAACAATTACTCAATTTAAAATAATAGCTTTTAAAAGAGTTCAGTAAATATAACGGCCATCAAAAAATGCTCAAAAGAGCAAATAAGGATTAGTGGCCCAGTTGGCATGGGCCCTAACCCAAGAACGTCGATACAGAATTCAGAATTGTAAGCGTGGCAAAGGATTGGAGAAGAGGTTGGCCAGGTGCAAGCCTATTCTGTTTCCTTTCTTGTTCCCACATCGGAAATTGCAGGATTAAGCGGCCATTGAGGAACATATAAATAAGTGACGAGTCTTCTTTCTAAAATCACGAAGCCATGCGGTAAGCACAAAGCGAACTATTCTTTCGCCTTTTACTAAAGAATACCGTGTGCTTGCCGCAAATTGTGGCATACGCCTATTTTTGGAGGGTCCACCACCTTGTGGTTGGGCCCACACAATACAAGTCTTAAAAGAATTCAACTGGAGTTTGTAGCTCAGTGGTATAATGATTTGGGAAAAGAATCTTTAAGTACCTGTGGTTTGCAAAAAAATCACTTTAGTATCCTGTGGTAAAGAACTCTTAATTCGAGTCATACCTCACCAATTTTCTATCACTTTGGTCCCAAAACTATCCTTAATTCGAGTCATACCTCACCAATTTTCTATCACTTTGGTCCCAAAACTACGATATTACCCCTCCCTGAATCAGAACCTAACCAAACCTAATTCAACCAGACCGAACTCATATTCAATTTAACCCAATGGAGCGTAGAAAATAAAATATGACTCGGATTGAGCTGAAATTTTACAAAAAGAATTCTAAAAATAAGTAGAACATACGAAAAAAATTTCAAAAATTTTAGAGGCCCGAAAGTAATTTTTTTTTTCAAAGTGCTGAAACTTTGTAAAATCATATAAAATAGAAAATACATCCAATTAAGTTAAAACTTGTCCCATTGGGAAGAATCCTAAAAATACATATGATTTAATAAATACATTTTAGGAATTTTAGAGGCACAAAAGTATTTCTTTTATTTTTCGAAGTGCTAAAACTTCGTAAAATTGTATAAAATAGAAAATACATCCAATTGAGTTGAAACTTGTCCTATGAAACCTTAAGAATCTCCAATAAATGTAGGAACTAAAATGCATCCCTAGGACAAGTTTCAAGTTAATTAGATATATTTTCTATTTTATGTGATTTTACAAAATTTTAGCGTTTTGAAAAATAAAAAAAATACTTCCAGGCCTCTAAAATTCTTGAATTTTTTTCTGTAATTCGTGTGTATTTTTAGAATGCTTCTTGTAAAATTTTAGCTCAATCCGAGTCATATTTTATTTTCCATGCCCTATTGGGTTAAATTGAATATAGGTCCGGTCCGGTTGAATTGGGTTTGGTTAGGTTCTGATTTAGGGAGGGGCGGTATCGTAATTTGGGACCAAAGTGATGAAAAATTGGTGAGGTATGACTCGAATTAAGGGTTCTTTACCACAGGGTACTAAAGTGATTTTTTTGCAAACCACAGGGTACTTAAAGATTCTTTTCCTTAATGATTTTATTAAGGTAATAGTTCCAGAGTTTAAATCATAGTAAAAACAATTGCTTTAAATAAAAATTTGAAAGAAACTATTGATTTTTGCATCTTTTAGGGTGATTTTGAAAAAAATAGGTAATTAACAATGGAAAAATTAGAGATAAAATCATAGTAGTGTTTTATGGTATAAAAATTTAATTAAAAAATTAGAATGAAATTATTGATTTTGGCACCGTTTAGGGCGATTTAAATTAACAATGGAAACATTAGAGGATCTATGCATAAATTGTATATAATACAAAAAATATCCTTCATATTCTTTTACTTGGTTTATTCAGCGATTTCCCTTTGTTTTACAGTTTATATCCGTTGATATTCGAAAATCGACGGAACTAAAATACTACCAGACTATTTATATTTTCAATTAATTTATGGTACTGTGACATCAAATTGACATCCTTTTTATTAACAACACGCCCCTCCATGAGGTTTGTTCTTTGTGGTTGTTTTTTTAGCTTTAGGTGTAATTGGGTGTAACATTTGGAATCAAACATTTGTGGTGTACTTTTAGAAAATGAAAAAATAGATAACGTCTTGTATAACACTGATAAACATTTGTCTACTATCTCAAATGATGTACAAGTGTAATTCACCGTTGTGATTTATGGCAAGTAATATATAACTTTAGTTATAAAAAACATAACAATTTTGGCTGTTTAAATGTACGGAAAATGAAAAAGGAAAACACTTGAATAAATTAGGCAAATAGTAAATATATATAAACATGTGTTATATGAATCAAAAGACCAGACAAAAGATTGGGATCAGGGAAAACTGTTTTCTTGTACAAATTTAGAACTTTTATTGTACAAATTTAGAACTTTTATTGTAGAGATTTAGAACTTATGGGACCAACTTTTGGCCATCACAGAACTATTCCTAGTTTACCTTGTAATTACTTTAATGAAAGCATAAATCGGGAGAATCAACACCTTAACATCGATTCTACAACGATGAACATACGTCATCGTGTGTGACATCATTGGGATAGTCTTTTTTTTTTAATATATTTAATTATATAATTATTCCTAAAACTTAAAACTTTAGATAATTTTTAAACTTTGTAAAGTTTTTATTGGCATAAGGGTGCGATAGATAGTCTTGGCTTTTGAAAGAGATCGATCGTGAAAATCTTCCCACGGGCACCCTTCGTCCTCTTGTCGCAATTTCAGACACGACATCATCTCTTACTCTTACGGCTCAGGGGACCAACCGGTCATAATTTTCGTCCATGTTGGAGTAAAATACGAAACATTTTCGCTTTCATTTGTAAGGGCGCTAGAGGCTAAAATATCCTAAGATTTTTTCTTTCTTTGTTTTCAAATGTGTACCATTTTTTTATTCAATCACACTCTTTTTTATTCAATTACACAATTTTTGTTGTTGATTTATGCACCGTTTAAATGTTAGTACCAGCCGACTAATAATTTTATGTAAAAAAATCATACCGACAACACTCATTGTTAAAATTAGGTGAGTGTGCACCGACCATTTTCCTTTTTCCTATGCGTGGTTAAGTATTTATCCACGTTTAAGTCAAATAAATTTTTTTAAAATTTCCAACAAATCTCATGTTTCCAAGATCTCGTATATTTATCAGCGATATTAAAAATACAGATCAATGAGCAATGTACATATTAGGATCCATGCATGAATAGTATTTAACAAAATCAATATTCTTGAAATTCTTACACTTGATTTATTCAATAATATATCCCTATATTTTAACAGCAACAATATAATTCATACCCCTTAATACTCCAAACTTGACAAATGGAGAGAACTAATCACGACGAGACGATTAATATTTGCAATTAATCAAACCAAAAACACAAAACCCTACTACGCATTTCCGGCATGAAGAGCGTCATAAGTCCTGCGACGGGTCCCACCGTGATGATGCCGATGAGTAGACGACCGGTCATCCGCTGCGACATGGTGGTCGTCCTCCTCCTTCGCCCCCTTCCCGGTGCAAGGAACATAAGTCAACGACCGCTCGTCCGGGCAAGTCCGTGGGGTCGAGAAGAAACGCGCACACTCCTCGGGGCTCCGCTGGTCCGGCAAGCCAAGGACACAGTTCATCTTCACGTCGAGGGTCTTCTTCTTTATGAGCTTCATGCACACGGGCCCCACCTGTGTGAAGTAGTTGAACGACAAGGACAAGTTGGACAGCTTCATGAGGGAGCAGACCTGCTCGGGTACCGGTCCGTAGAAAAGGTTCGATGCGAGGTTGAAGATTTGCAGCTTTTTCAGGCAAGAAATGGAGTGGGGGATCGGGCCGGTCAGCTGGTTCTTTCCGGCATCGAAGAGGGTTAGGTTCTTGACCAGCCCGACCTCGTAGGGCAGGCAACCGGTCAGCTTGTTGTTGAGGAAGAGGACCTCGCGCAGCCTCGGGGACTTCCCTATGGAACTCGGGATGCCGCCGGAGAAGTAGTTGTTGGCGAGGGCGAGGTAGTAGACAGGCGAGGAGCCGAGGTTCGAGGGGATGTCTCCGGTGAAGAAGTTGTTGTTTATGAAGAGGACGTCGAGGTTGAGGTCGAAGACGTCGGCGTGGACCGGACCGTTGAACTTGTTAAACCTGACGCCAGGGCAGAATAGAATTAATTAGACAGCATCAATAACTTTGTTTGATTAATGTGCATATTAGGATCCATGTAATAATTTTATAAAATTTTATGAACAAACAAGTATTAGACAAATTTATTTTTGATACTACAATAAATTGGAAGTTCCACCAGCCTAATTAATATTATTCAAAAACATGAATTTGTTTGTATTGGAAATGAAGTTAAAATAGAGCAGTTGTAACATACGAGTTATTTCGTCTAACAATATTTGATGTTCTTTTTATAATTGCTAAACTTTGTAGGAGTTGAAATCGCCAAGACAAGCCCTACACTTTTAGAAAATCCGATATGGACAATTACACCCACAAGGCTCCTCCATCCTCTAAGACTAACCTGATGTCGAGGAAGGTAAGGTTCGTAGCTTGGAGAACGGTGGTCGGGAAAGGTCCAGAGTGGTTGTTGTTGCTGATGTCAAGCTCGTAGAGGTACTTGATCGTTGAGGTCGGAATCTCCGGGACGGAGCCGGAGAACTTGTTGGTGTTGGCGTGGTAGACGGCGAGGTCGCGGAGCTTGTTGAGGAAGCCGGAGAGCGGGACCGGAGCGTTCGGGGAGCCGCCAAACCCGGCCCCGTTGAAGTCGACGGCCGCCACGGAGTAGACTTTGTTGTCGGGTCTATAGTCGCAGTAAACCTTACTGAACTTGCAAGGGCTTTTATTTTTCGTCCAGCTCTTGAGGATTCCTTGCGGGTCATTGAAAATGAGTTTCTTCAGTTGAAGGAACGTGGTCCTGTCTCGGATGAGGTTTCGCGTCAGCGTTGATGGTGATGGCGGAGGAGGTGGAGGATGACGCGGCGGAGGTGGCGATGGTGATGGCAGAGGAGGTGGAGGAGGGTGCGGTGGAGGCGGTGATGGCGACCGCGGAGGAGGTGGAGGATGGTGCAGTGGCGGTGGAGGAGGATGAGGTGGCGGTGGAGGAGGAGGGCATATTGGCTCGGGAGGGGGAGGAGGAGGAGGGCATTCTTGTGTCTCCGGAGGAGGGGAATAGTAGCCGCCTCCGCCTATGATTATTTCAATGGCTTCCCTTTTCGGACCGACATTGTTGTCGGATGCTAAGCCGGAAGTAGGAAGAGGATGGGAATGGAGGATGAAGGATAAGAGCAGGAGGGAGATGGAGAAAGAGTTGGTGGTGGTGCTCATTGTTGGTTGGGGATCAGAGTGTGTGTAGGTGCGGGAAGATATAGAGGTTGGAGATATGAGTTTTTTTTCCTCTAAAAAATTGTTTATAAATTATGAAAATAGTGAGATTTTTTTTAATTATTAAATTATTGTCAGACCTAGGACACTAGTACAAAGCCGTGGAAAATTTATTAATCAAGAAAAATATTTTTGTGACTTTTTGTTTTTAAAATATATTTTTTAAAATTTCTTGAATTGTTTCCAAAATTTTTATTTTGAGAGTAATGCATACAAAATTTTAACTTAATCTGAGTTATATCCAATTTTCTCTGTCCTAATGTGATAGCTTAACTCAAAAAATCACATTGAAAACAACTTAACTCGTAGTAAATTGTTCTATCCAAATTTTGTTCGATCCTAAAAATCAAATTTTCTCCCAAAATAAGGTGTTTTAGGGGTCGAAATATTGACAAACCTTTTTTGGCATTTCACCACGTGTAGATCTCGAAATTTGTGCGCATTCAAATTTTTTTTCTCTATTCAAACATCCGAGCACCAAGATATTTTTCTTCTAAGATTTTGTGACTTGGTTACAAACTTTTTTTCGTAATTCGGTAGGCACAAATAATTTTTGCATGACGCGGTCCAAGTCATAATTTATTTTTCCAGATATCTTACGTGGATATCAGTTTGGCAATTAAAATTTTCAAGTATCATTTTGGATTTTTCTTTTAGTTGGTGTTACTGTTCAATGAAACTTTTCAAAATGGTATACCAAAAAAAACTAAATTGTGAAAAAAGTGTCCACGGGGGACTCTTTTGAAAAAAATCCTGTGTACTGAACGAGTTCATGGAATTTTATCCCGTGTATACCAATATACGAAATTTTATCCCGGATTCAAAATCCGAAAAAAAAATCCAGTGTATTGGTGAAATCCTGCATTTTGGACCAATACACGGGAAAAAATCCCGTATTTTTTTATGAGTAGATCTCAAAAAGTTATGCGGATTCAAAAAAAAATTTTGAATCCGACATCTGACTACCAATATATTGCTCTTCAAAGACACAAAAAACCTGTCTTTTATTAATTTTTATAAAAGAATTTTGATTTTGTTGAAAAATAAAAAAATCAAGTGACGGGGAAAAGATCCAAAGTGGGTTCTTTTTCAAATTAATGCTACTATTCATAAAAAATTCAAAAAAAAATCAAAATTCTTTTATAAAAATTAACAAAAGACCGATTTTTTTAAGTGTTTTTTTATTCTTTCAAATTTAAAAAAATTCACAAAATTCAAATTAAGAGATTATGTAAAAAACACTTTGAAGAGCAATATCTTGGTGTTTGGATGTCCGATTTGAGAATTTTTTTTGAATTTACATAACTTTTTCAGATCTACACATAAGAAACCAAAACACGAGATTTTTTCTTTGTATTGGTCCAAAATGCGAGATTTCACTAATACACAAGATTTTTTCTGTGTATTGAATTCGGAATAAAATCCCGTGTATTGGTATTCACGGGGTAAAATTTCGTGTACTGATTCAGTACACGGAATTTTTTCAAAACAGTCTCATGTGGACACCTTTTTGCAATTTAGTTTTTTTGGCACCATTTTGAAAATTTTGAATGAACAGTAACACTAATTAAAAAAATCTATCATTTTCATAATTTATCATGAATAGTAGTGATTTTTGAAAAAAAAACCTTAAGATATGGTGGTAGCTTGACTTAGGGTCTAGGGAAGTCAACACTAGTGTGGTATTGGTTCACGAGCATGAGATTTGATGATAATCATTGGACGTAGATTTTGTATTATTTGTCCCAGCTGTAAAGTCACATTGTCTTTTCATGAGTTTTGGTATATTCTGAATTCTAATTATTTGTAGTTACAATTTTTTATCATTTTAAAAAAAAATGTCATTGCATTTTCCTTAAGAGTGGTAAGATTCATCAAACTTGGCATATCATAGATGATTCCCTGAAGGAACGTATACTTTTAAGATGACAAAATAATTGTATGTCATAAGCACGAAATTAAAAGCAGTAAAAAAGTTGAGTTTAACCATAACCTTTATTTACCCAGAAGCCACTAACACAAAATATCCCAAGGGACAAGCAACTTTGTTTGAAAATAACAGGTACAATCAACTTGATGGAATAAGAGGAATGGAACAAACAGAAGAACCCTTTTACGTAGGTCAGGTATCTTGGAGCAGTTAGCTTTAAAAAAAAACAATTCTACGTATACATCAATTTCACAAACTCTTTAAGTATTCTTGGAAATTTTAAACGGTACTAATATATGGAAAAAATACTATATATGGAAGAGTGAATTACCAAATATTCTGAAAGTTAAAAAGAAAAATTCTGTAAAATTGAAAAAAATGAAGAAAATTGAAAATTAGAAATTAGAAATCTACCACATTTAAATTAGGTGAAGGATGATAACTTTTTCAATAAATTTATTTCGAATTTGGGTTCTTTTAGAATTTTAGAATTTCAAAATGTTTCTTTAGATTTTGCTTCAGTTGCTAATCGTTCATGCAAAGATGGTTACTAATGCTTCGTGAGAATTTGCGAAATTACGTATACATGCATTGGCTATAACTATCTAACGTATAACAAACAACGTTGGATTTTCCCGTTTTGGTCCACCACATGCAATGTTGCTCGAGAAAATAGCGCAAAAAGGGAAAGCGATAGCTAAATTTATATTTACCAAAAAATAGTTTTCAAATCTAAATCATAGTAAAAAGGAGTTCTTATATGCCTCAGTTTCCCTGTCACTATAAATGGCGAATTGACTTAATAATAAAAGATACAAGATATCGAAAAAGTAGAAGATTTAAATATTGATAGTGTCATGATATCAAAATCTACTTTAAAAAATAAATCAAATTACGTGGCTAAATATGTATTCTCAAAATATCAGTAAGTATCGAGTGAGAATCTCATTGTAACAAATAATTTTTTTTTGACTCCGAAGGATCCAGTTATAAAAAAAATTAGGAACGAAAAGATTCTTTCTTCTTGATATAATTATTTGATTTTAATAATGTTAATTTTTTAATAATTTTAAAGAATGAGTGATTATCCTTCTTCTATCCTTACTGCCTAATCTAATAAAGGACAATGAATGTGTTCCACTTATTGTTATAAGGTCTTAGTCAAATATAATTTGTATATGTATTGTTATGCTTAGAACTATTTTCATATAATCGTGAATAATCCAATTTTAATTCATTATGTACATTAAACACACCTAGTTATATCCAAAATTTTGAACTTTTTACATAATACCAGAATGTTATTATGCTAAACAAAAACAATTCCGAAGCCACTGTTTTGTCGATCTAAGATTGTTGCACATCACTAGGCTAAGTGAACTTTATATGAGGCACATGCATGTATAGGGCATTAGGGCTTATGATGTGGTGTGTGTGGACCATGTGGTGTGTGGGCTAGTGCCTCCATGTGCACTTGGTCACCCGCCCGCTCTGACTCTTTTGTTTTTACGTCTCCTGCTTAAAAAGGGACTCGTTATAATGGAAATGTTAGGATCAGAAACTTAAGGCAGGAATTTCTGCGGCGAAAAGTCAGACTGTGTCGCATCATTTTCCGAGAATCATGTGATATATAATGGAAGCTAACTGATGGCACACAATTATTCGCGTTTGTATTCAGAAGACCAAATTTTCAGTATTTTTGCGTGCCCAAAAAATAATGCAAATAATAGCATACGATGAGATTAAATTGTTCTACTATTATGATAATGTCAATCATATGCTTATTTTTTTTTTATGGGAAGTCGGACTTACATATTGTGGGGCGGTATATCATACAGTCCCTCAGTCGCGTGACAAAAGGAAATTCGACTATGAGCCGGAAAGAAAACAAAAGTAATGTCTTTGTAGGCATTGGAAAAGAGAGAAACAAAAAGTAAGTGGAAATCCTCGTCACTGAATGGCCTTTCTCCAGAGTAACAACTAATTGTACCTGGATATATATTGGATTTAATAATCCAAATTTAAATAGAATTAAACTTGTTATTAATGATAAAAATTTTCCAACAAATATTGATCACTATTACATTTTCAATATTCAAACTCGAAATCACTTAGTTAAATTATAAAAATTTAGTTAGTTCATTTAAGTGGTTGTTATAAAAACACATAGTAATTAGCCGGAGCAGAACTAAAATTCACATTGGTATAGAGATTTGTAAACAATGAAGATATGATGCATTTACCATGATTGCTAAATATCAAATTTGATTCCACAAAAAGAAAACAGATTTGATGGGCTTGGGCCAACTCATATATACTACGACCAACTCTTTTTTTCGAGTCTCACTTCTCTGGGTATCTCGTCACTTTCGTATCCTGCTATTGATAATAATATTATATGTATGAAAAATAATATAGCAGACTGTCCAACTTCCATGTGGCCCAAGAAATTGAAACACAGGCCACTCTTTTCCTGAAAATTCCATGTGGCCCAAGATGCAGACCAACGAAAATTTGTAGGAAGGTAGATGAAATAAGACATTTCCGAATAGAAAAAAAAAGGCTACAAAGGTCGTTCAGTTGTTTTTGCATCTTAAAATTCGTCCCCCTCGTGTCAAATTCCGCCTTTAATTCCACTATTTCCGGTGTCCCTTTCTCAATTCACAGCCTTCCGATCAGTCGTCCATTAGGAAATCGATTTGCGATTTTCCCGTTGTTTGTATAGACAAGTTGGCAACAATTTTTCTAAATAAAATATAAATAATTGAGTAGATTTAATCTTTAAATACAAATATTATCTAATTTTATCGACATTTTCAGAACTATGATAAAAAAATTAGATATTGATTGATCAATTTCGAGTCTCCAATTTTAATTGGAGAATAATTTTTATGTCATGTTAAGTGGTGTTTCCATATTTAACCTCCCAAAAAAAAACACTCCAAATATCCAATCCAATCCAATCCATTTCCTTTTCTAGATTAACAAAAATCCAATCCAGTGCACCGGTCAAACAAGTGGGCCCCATCTACCCTCCGTACAATCTTCCACTTCTGTCCGAACTCTGATCTCCTGCTTCCCCGCAATCACAGGAAATAAATAAGAAACACACAGAAATATGAAAAAGAAAACCTATATATATATATATAAATAAATAAATAACCCTACCCACCTTCTTCTTCCTCCTTTTTCCCCTCCTTCCTTCCTTCCACCATGGGTTCTTCTTCAATATCAATATTCTTGCTCCTTCTGTGCATGTTCGTATGGTCGGCGTCGGCCTTCGACGGCTCGATCATCTCCTACAACGAGAAGCACCCGTCCCGCGACGAGGACCACGCGACCCGCCGGCTCTACGAGCACTGGCTTGTCCAGCACGGCAAGAACTACAACGCCCTCGGGGAGAAGGACCGCCGCTTCGACATCTTCAAGGACAACCTCCGCTTCGTCCTCGACCATAACTCCAAACCCAACAACACCTTCCGGGTTGGCCTCAACCGGTTCGCCGATCTCACCAATGAGGAATACCGCAGGGGGTTCCTCGGTGCGAGGGTGGAGAAGGGCGAAGGTGGCGGTTTGGCTGGGAGGGGAACGAGGAGGAGCGAGAAGTATCTTTACAAGGCGGACGACCGGTTGCCCGATCGGGTTGACTGGAGGGAGAACGGCGCCGTTGCCCCCGTCAAGGACCAGGGCCAATGCGGTACGTAAATATAATCTTATAGTAAGATAGCAATCACAAGAAATAATGTCTTATTATAATTTTTAAATTTGTTAACTTACGTAAAAATATATGCATTTATTCAGAAATATTTGAAGTTATTTGTAATTATGTTCTATGTCTGATTGGATTCGTTATCTGTATTTTTGTGTGTTGTATAGGAAGTTGCTGGGCCTTCTCAACAATTGGTGCAGTGGAAGGCATCAACAAGATTGTGACCGGTGACCTGATCACTTTGTCCGAGCAAGAGCTGGTCGATTGTGACAAGGGGTACAACATGGGGTGTAACGGTGGCCTGATGGACTATGCCTTCCAGTTCATCATCGACAATGGCGGTATCGATAGCGAGGATGATTACCCTTACAAGGCCACAGACAACACCTGTGACACCAACAGGGTAATGTGGTCTGGTCTGGTCTTCTCTCGGTTGAGCTTCGTGATTTGGCGATGCAGGAGGATTAATGTTGTTTGTTGGCTGGCTTGTTTTTGTATGCAGAAAAATGCTCGTGTTGTTACAATTGACGGATATGAGGATGTTCCGGAGAATGACGAGGATTCCTTGAAGAAGGCTGTGGCTCATCAGCCTGTTACTGTTGCCATTGAAGCTGGTGGTAGGGCCTTCCAACTCTACGAATCAGGTGTTTTCACTGGCCACTGCGGGACAGAGTTGGACCACGGCGTTGTGGCTGTTGGTTATGGCACCGATAACGGCCTAGACTACTGGATAGTCAGGAACTCGTGGGGTCCAAACTGGGGCGAGAATGGATATATCAGGTTGGAGAGGAACATTGCCAATGTTTTCACTGGCAAGTGTGGCATTGCCATGGAGGCATCTTACCCTACGAAGAGCGGAGCCAATCCTCCCAATCCCGGCCCTACCCCTCCCACCCCTGCAACCCCTCCTCCACCTCCTAGCCCTGCATCCGTTTGCGACGATTACTACTCATGCCCTGCAGGAACAACCTGTTGCTGCGTCTACCAGTATGGAGACTACTGCTTTGGATGGGGATGTTGCCCTCTAGAGTCAGCAACATGCTGCGACGATCATTACAGCTGCTGCCCTCACGACTATCCGGTCTGCGATCTCAATGCCGGAACCTGCAGAATTGTAAGTACAACATTTGCATCATGCGAACATATAATCTTTTGATCATAATGGTTCCTCGATCTTCGTTTGTTGATAAACATCATGTTTTGTGATCGGCAGAGCAAGGACAATCCGTTGAGCGTAGAGGCATTGAAAAGAACTCCAGCTAAAAAAAGCACACGGTCTCATCACCCAATCACCAGTCAAAGCTTAACCACAGCTTGAGTTATCTTAAGAGGCTTACTCAAGTGGGGATTGGGAATTGTTGCAAACAACAAGGCTCTTCTTCTCTTCGTTGACTAGACTCTCAAGCTGCAGGGAGCTTGTCATAATTTCCAAACTTTTAATCCCTTTGGTGCTGATTGTTGATCGTAAATATTAAACATGTAGCATCAGGCATGATTTGTACATATATTTATTGACTAACTATTGGTTCCTCCTCATTTGGAGCTTCTTCTACTTTTTTTTTTATTCTCAATCTTCAAACGTCAAATGGCATGCCTTAAACATTTGAGACGAAATTCACAAGTGCGTGTTTTGGGCAATTTAAGATTAATAACTACATGCAAGAAAAAGGGTCAGGCGTAGGAGTGAGTATTCGAATTATTCGAATCACATATTTTATTATCCGAGTCCGAATTCAAATAGTGTATTATCCAAATTTGAATATCCAAAAAATTTCGGATACATATTCAGAGAAACTTAGATATCTTACTTATTAAACAACCAATTATCCATGATTTTGTGTAACCTAAATAACTCCAAAAATTATCTAAATTACAACAAAACCAAATAAGCGTACATCTAAATTTCAATAAAAACAAACAAATTACATCTAAATTACAATACTCATGGACGAGAGAACAGTTGGAGAATAATTCGGATAAATTTTTAGGGTTTAGGAAATTTAGTTCGAATACTCAAATTATAGTTTAATAAATTCAAATTTGAATCCAAATTAAAAAATTTGGATAATCCAAATCCGAATAAAAAAAATATTTAAATTTAGATTTAGATATAGATACCAAATATTTTGCTAACTCTTAATAAAAATAACCAGTAAGACAAGACTAGCCGCCGATATTGAGGTGGAGTAAACTTACTAGGGCAGAGACGACAACAATGTCTGGATTAAGTAACACAGGTTGATCAAAATTAATTAGAAGTCTCGGTTTACGTCGTGCCATGGAGATTCATTGGTCCACAAGCCATCACACATTTTTATGGTGCACTTTACGATGCTCGTTCTCTGTTTTTTGAAGTAAATTTCTTATACAATATGCACATGCAGGGAATTGAACTCTAGAATTTATCAAATTATGGTTATAATTTGTGTTATTGGAGTTTTTGTTCTCTATCTCTCATGTATTATTGAAGATTGATTTCCCTCAAATAATATACTCTACGGTTAAGTCAATTTTAAGATATGATTACATGGTTAAAAATACTGGTAATTTTATTTATCAAACATATAGAAGAACTAATATTTTTTTTCAAGTCACGAAAAAATTATCCGTAAAAATCAAATCAGGAAAAAAATTTCCGAAATCAAGTCATGTATATTTTTTTCGTGACTTGTTTTTTAATCTTCAATTCTTCTCCTATTTCTCGACTGCTGCTTCGACTCCGATTTCAGCGCAAAGCTACACCTGCACCTCTTGATTCCCATTAGTTTCAGTATTTCTTTTGAGTTCATCATCGTCTGAATTTTCTCTATAGGAGCGGGGAGCCATCGGTGGTCTGCCTCACCTGCACCTCTTTGATTTTTGCAGTACTCTGGGTTTTCGAATGTCTTGCACACACTCTTGCATGCGCTGATGCCCTCCCCAAAACGAAGCTCCTCAGGGCACTGGAGGTTCAGGTATGCGAGTAACCTGTCGACGCATAACTGCCTGACCTCTCCGCGAGCATTGACATGTTGTAGCCATCGACAAGGGAGACGTCGTAGAAGTGTTGGCCCGCCAGAGCCAAGGATGAACTTTTCGAGGATGGCCAGAGGGGAGACGCCAAGGCTAAAGCACTCGAAGTGCTGAAGCCGCAGGCAGCAATGAGGCATGAGCTAGTGCTGAAGGCAGAGTCGAAGGAGCATCCGAGCAAGAGATAATAAGAAAAGACAACTAAAAGTTAAAAAATGCAAGTAAATGTAATAATATGCATGAAAATGTGTCAACAGGCAAGTAAAGACAAGAGAAAGTAAGAATAGTCATGAATAATAAAGAAAATATAAGAAGAGACATGAAAAATGGAAGAAAATGCATGAAAATGAGCAAAAAGTTATGAAAACATAACAAAGGGGAATACAATGCAAAAAAAGGCAAGAAAATGCACTAAAAGGCTCAAAAAGACAGTTGAAAACACTAAAAGGTGCAAAACAGAAAGAAAAGGCCCGTAGGGGCACGAAAATGCTTAAATAGACAAGAATAAGCTATAAACAGAAAGAAAAGGAGCCAGATGGCAAAAAATTGCAAGAGATAATAAGAGAAGACAACTGAAAGTGGAAAAAATGCAAGTAAATGTAGAAATATGCATGAAAATGTGTTAAAAGACAAGCAAAGACAAGAGAAAGTAACAATAGGCACGAAAAATAAAGAAAATATAAAAAGAGACATGAAAAATGGAAGAAAATGCATGAAAATGAGCAAAAAGGCATGAAAACATAACAAAGGATAATACAATGCAAAAAAGGGCAAGAAAATGCATAAAAAAGGTCAAAAAGACAATGGAAAACACTAAAACTTGCAAAATGGAAAGAAAAGGCACGTGGAGGTATGAAAATGCATAAATAGACAAGAATAAGCTATAAACACAAAGAACAAGAGCAAAATGGCAAGAAATTGCAAGAGATAATAAGAAAAGACAACTAAAAGTTGAAAAAATGCAAGTAAATGTAATAATATGCATGAAAATGTTTCAAAACATAAGTCAAGGCAAGAGAAAGTAAGAATAGGCACGAAATAATTTCAGGAAAAAGATTTTTGGAAGAAGCACTTTGAGGAGAAAATCTTTAAACAAAAAGCGGGAGAACTTGGAGAACATTTCCTTTTTGACTTCTTCCTTACTCAGCGTCGTGGAAGAGGTTGGTGAGTTAACTGCCTTGAGTGTGAAGGTCAAGGATATGAAGAGATACCTCGATGGAGCTCTACTTCGAGTCCAGATGAAGATGAAGAAATTGGATGAGCTGACAGTAAGTTTATATTTTATAATATTATTTGTTTTATCTAAGTTTGAATTAACATGGACTAACCCATTTATCTATCATAGGCCAGAAATAACAAAATTTTGATTGTCATCGGGATCATCTCGACTCTTCTGGCGTGGATACTCGCGTCGGTGCTTGTGCATAAGGAGACGAAGAAAGGGACAAAAATTGGATTGACATCGGCCATTGGCAGTACGATGTTGCTGATGATATGACGAGGTATCTACGGTCTTATGAATGTGTATTCTCCTCTCACTTAATCAAATATTAAATCAAAAAAATGCCAATGATTATATTGATGAAAATGTATGTGTCTTCTCCTATCACTTAATCAACTACTTTTTTTCTTTAACTCAATGACATCTAACTTGTGCACCTAAAAATCAAGTTGGTTAGGTTCAATTAATACTCTTACCATTACCAAAAATTTTATAACTATATTATAACTCAAATTAAGATAAACAGAATAGAAAGTTACCATTTGATTGAGATGAGGAGTGGAAAAAAGTCTATCAAAACTTCAATAAATTTTTTAATTAAGCATTTTTTTTTTTATATTTTAGTTTTGTTGTTGAAGATATTGAATACTATCAATGTCATTTGAACTTTAAAGGTGCGTAATGTGGAAATATCTTCACATGTTATAAATAAAAGATTGCACAATTATGCACCTATATAAATAATGATTATCAATTATTTTAGTACAAGATAAATATATAACAATTTAAGTTAGTACTTAGAAAATTTTGAGGCTAGTTGAGTATAATAATTTTTTCCTCTTTATAGAATATGTACAATCAAAATACTTTCAAAATAATAGATACAATAAAAAATTTGAGTCAATTTTTCTTTACGGAGTAAAAAATATAATAGCCAAAAATTTGAGATTAAAATTTTTCTTTTGAACAGAATTTTGAAAGAACTTCAACATTATCCAACAAATTTAAGACTTAAATTGGAAAACCAATACTAAAATCAATTGCACTAACTAGCTAAAATTATACTTGTGTACAATTTTCATAAAATAAGTTTTCAACAATATACCAAAGAAGTTTTAGGTAATTTTAGATGGAACATATTTTCTTATATGAATGACTTTGTTTGATTTAGATTTGTTACGAAAAAATTTAATCCTGGTTTGGTTTTCTGAACTTGTGACACCCAACTTGTACATCTAAAAAGTTGTTTGGTTTCTAGATGAAGATGAAGAAACTGGATGAGCTGACATTAAGTTTATATTTTATAATATTATTTCTTTTATCTAAGTTTGAATGTAACATGGACTAACTCATTTATCTATCCCATGCCAAAAATAACAAAATTTTGATTGTCATTGGGTTCATCTCGACTCTT
>SOPF01029057.1:0-36027 GCA_012979155.1 Hypericum perforatum | reverse complement strand
CCAAGGGGAAGAATGTTTGAAGACAAAGATAAGACATCTACGTAGGACCCATGTGATAATAATTAGTACAGATAATTAATTGTTGTCATCAACGTACGAATCAGAGAAAATTATGGCCAGGAGGGAAGGAAAGAGAATATCACATTAGCAATCCAAGAGGAATGTGGGTTGCTACTTGGTTCCAGACATATTTGATTGCCGTTTTGGAACTGGACCGTCATTTTTGTTTCTATGTTTTTTATGACAGCATCATATCTATACATTCACATCAATCAATTTAGACTCCAGTAGAGTAAAATTTTAAAAGATAGTAGAATTTTTATTACGCTCACGAGAAAAATCAAAGTGTTTTAATTTATCTAGAACAATTCTCGAGTTGTTTCATTTTGTTGCGATGTCTGGGGTCGTGGCATATTTCAACTGTTAATGATAGCTAGTTTCACCACTCTCCAAAATGTTTGTTTCTGAGCGTAGTTTGGTAGACTAATTTAATTTAGCTGAAAATTGGTTACTATTGCTAGTAGCTAATTCTGACAGTTAAATTACCGAATTAGTATTTCGGAAAAGAACATGTAGTAATAGATAAATAAGTATGAAATTAATAAAATTATTTTTTAAAGTACAAGAAAGAATATGATTGCACCATAGGAATTTATTGGTAGTATGATGACACTATGCCATATTTCAATTTTTTTAATTTACTAACCTACGACAACGGTGCAGCTTTATTAATAAAACTGTGTAGTTAAAAAAATTTTAAATTTAGTCAAATAAATATTTGTTCAAGTTTTATGAATATCAAGCGTGCTCCTTTTGATGGACGCTTTAAGTGGACTTGGAAAGGAATCTTAAAGACTTTATGAAATGGGCCAAAAAGCTTTTCCCTAATGAAGAAGTAACCCGAAAAGGCGAGTCCACTCTCCCCCTTATTCCTATCCTTTTGGCCCCCGAGAGAGGCTACAAGGTGACGACGGTGTGTGTGTATGTGTATGTGTATATTCCTGACTTCTTTTTATCTGATCGCTATAACACACTACTTCCATGTGTTTTTATCTCTACGTGGCATGCGAGTTTGTACCAACCTCTGTCTTATCCATCGTAAAATCATCGGGAATCGTGCTAGTGGCCGTTACTCTCGAGTTGGTTTCAAATGGAATGCGTTGCATCAAACTTAGAATGTGTAGGATCTATCTTATTTTCAAAATTCGGAGTTTCAAATTCCATTTTTTGCTAATAGGGAAAAATCTTGTTTGGGAGAAGAACAAAATCTTGTGTAGGATCTATCTTATTTTCAAAATTCGGAGTTTCAAATTCCATTTTTTGCGAATAGAGAAAAATCTTGTTTGAGAGAAGAACAAAATTCAGATCATCGTGTTTGTGTATGAACTTTGATCACTAGGATCTCTGACCTCATACAGGATCATCGTGTTTTGATATTAGATTACTCATTATTTGTGAAGATACTACGTAACCATATAAAAACTTTTACATAAGAGGAAACTATGAACTAACTACTAAGAGAGTGATTAGACCTAATAAACGAGAAGAATCAGTCTAATGAATTTGAGCTGTTGATGATAAAATGTTTTCAATCCAATGCTAATTAGTCAACTCTTTTGTGTTAGTTCGAATGTGTGATTATTTTTCTTCTCATTTGACAAGACGTCAACATATTATATGAACAGATAAATAATCAGTTCAGAAGGCGGTAATATACCAATTTCACATTGCAAAGGGATTCGCAACCATGTAAATTGTTTTTGAATAATAATTTTGTACACCACTTGACAAGAACTGAAATTTACACTTTATTTTCGTAGTCGATTTATTCTTACTATTCGTGACTCTGGGGGTAAGTGCCCTTCCTCCATATCCAGAAACTATATATATTGCAAATACAAGAAGGATAAGCAACTGATGCAAATCCCGGACGCCAATCGTGAAACATATGTTGTTGTAAGAATAAAAGGCCACAAAAGACCAGAACTCTTTAGGTGAGAAATCTCTCTCCTGAGGAACCAACCACCCCACATTGAGAGTTTCCCACCATTTCGTGGTTGGTAAGCAATGTAACGATCACGAATCGCTAACTAGTTGGCCCGTTGGCATCGAGGATCCAGCGAGGAACGACTTGACGAGGGCGAGAGCTAGTTCGGGACGATGAAGAGGTACTTCGTGCCCGGCTCCCCTTACCACCACAAAGGACAGGCCTTCGTACTCTTGGGTCCATCCACCCACCTGCAAAGCATCACATTGCAAATGTTATATCCCTCACTGATGAACCTGGAAGTAATGTTTCTTTCTCGAGAATTCGGACGGAAGTGCAACAGATGAACGGAAAGAATTTGAAACTGGTCTGAAGGGATTCTGATCATGTTCGAATTAAACCGAGTTAGATGTCCAGCTAAAAGTGAATTGGTTACATGTCATGGTTGAGTTGCAGTTTACCTGGCCATCGTGATACCAGGCATGCCATGGCGTTAGAGTCGGTAGCTTCAGGGCATCGATGCTTAAGCGGGTAGACGTAACAGGGATCACGGCGTCCGTATCACCACTGTCATAAAACGGAAGCATTGAGAAAACATATAAAGGGAGAAATTCGATATACTTTGTCAATCATAGAATGGAAAATACCTGAACATCCATATGCGGAGTCCATATTGTATGAGTTCGCGGTAGATATCCAGTACTGTCCTTGGAGAGTCACCCCAGTTAGTATTCACCATGTCACTGCATAATTTGCAACGGATCACCAGAAATAATGTCATTTTTTATAATTCTTCAGCTGAAATATGCAGTGAAATAAAGACGGATCAAAAGTTGAATGCCTCTAAGAACCTAAAGTAGACATACTTGCAAGTGTCCCATTTGGATGGAGCAAGTTCTGGTGAAACATGCAGAGCCTTTTGGACCTCAGGCAAGTTGAAGTACACTGTAGAGTGTTTCTCGGTACAAGGATCGTACTTCTCGCTGACACTCCCTATCTTCTGAAAAACAAACAGGAATTCACAAGCTATACTAGATAAGAGCAATGGAACAGACGCTAAACAGTTTAAGGCAGACGATCACAAAGACAATCATGAATCAGTAGGCAGTAGATAAACACGCTTACTCGTTTTCTTCGCGACAAACTACTCAACTGGCTTGAATTGGAGGTACATGAAGGAGTGTATATGCTGTATGGATCAATGTTTCCCATCTCTTCACTTGCGATATCCTGAATCTCATCGCATGATTTAGAGGAGTGAATAAATGATTGGAGGTCACAGAGAAGATTAAGTTTCTTATACGTCTGATCTGAAATCAAGCCAGCAGCCCACATGAACTGGAAGAGCCCAAGGTGGTCATGGAAGTCATCGGTCAGAGCATTTCCGACCTGCATTATACATTAGTCATGGTTTTAGTTTGCACAGTTGATGCACAGCTCGAGATATGATCCTCAACCAGTGAGTTTGTTCTTGTACCAGGTAACCCTTCAGATTAATCGCTGAATCTTCTGTTTTTTGGTTGTAATGTACTATTGCTTGGCTTAGCTGCGGAACGTAATGTCCTGCAATACAAATATCAGGTTTTCAGTTGTCCTTGAACCGTGAGACAGAGGGAAGCACTCTTCAGAGATAGTGCGTAAGACAATTTCATTAACGAGGGAAGCACTCTTCAGAGTGACGTACCAGCATAGCTCTCCCCGGAGATGTAAAAATCCCTTCCCTTGTATTGAGGGAAGCGCTCAAGCCATCTCACAAGAAACTCCAGCGAGTCAGCAGCTGCAAAAAGACAGAAAGATGAACAAAGGATGCCATGAATTATGCATGGAAAAGCTAGCGAAGAGTCGGAAACAGAACCAATTGCAAGAAATTTAAAGGATTACCAGTCCTTTTGTCTCCGTTGCTCATAAGATCAGAGGAAGTATTGGAGTATGAAAAACCAACTCCAACAGGAGAGTCCAGGAATAGTATGTTGGCAACTGCAGACCGATAATAATTTCTCAACAAAATGCTGTGGTGAGAAGTGCAACAAATTTGGAAAGACAACTAAGTTTTTTTAACCATTCCTGAATCTCTAAAGCAAGATATGTCAGGACAGAAATTCAGCCTTGACAATCTTTCCACCAAATTTTCTGATCCCACAAAACCGAAATGTTTAACCAGAACAGAACGCCTTCGACCAAATCACTAAAGTAGCAGAAATAAGCACCTTGGTTCCAAGAGTGAGGATTCAAATAAAGGGTTTTCCCATCGGGTTTAATATGGAAGGGGCCAATCTCTTCTGCCTCTCCGTAAGCAATAGAGGAGCATCCGGGTCCTAACAGCCAGACGAGTTATGAGTTTAAATTCGCACATCTGACAACATTTCTTTCAGCATTCAGTTACAGGCGTTCACAAGAAAGAAGAACAAACAGCAACACTGTGATAGTCCATCCATAAAGCTAATCCAAGAATTAAGAGACCTACACTTACTAGACCAGACCATAGACAAAAGCAAAAAGAATAACAAACAGAAGATGGAAATAGGAGCAACAATATAACATGGAAAGTCTACGACAAAACTTGACAAAGAAACGAGAGCCTTCGACCAGCAACGAATTAAGGCACAAAAGTAGCTTACCCCTCAGATCAAACTTTCCATCAACAAACAACAAAACCAACTAAAAAAGAGACCAAATTCACCACCATAGAATAACAGAATAAAAGAAACAGCCAACACTACAATAGTCCAGCCACAGAAGCTGCAACAGTAAAAGCTAATCCACAGTAGTTCATGGTTTGTAATTTATGGAGTAATAAAATCACACGTTTACTTTTCGGAAAAAAAAAGACCATCCACAGAAGCTGGAACAGTAAAAGCTAATCCAGCAATCAAGAGACCTACTCCTACTAGGCCACAGAATAGAAACAGAAGTAAAAGAATAACACATAGACGATGAGCAACAAACTGAAGCCAATAATCCAATGAACTGAAAGATCAAACTTTCGTCTCTCTGCCAATATGACATGAAAAGTTCAAGAGAAAACTTAACCAAGCAACGCAATAAGAGCCTTTGACTAGCAACGAATAAGGCACAAAAGCAGCATACAGCCAATGAGAATTGGTACAAGACTTACATTCTGAATTCGGACGGATGTAAAAAATACTATTTCGAGAACTATTATAAAATAGGGTCCAATAGCAGATGACGACTTTGGACATCATAGCTTCCACACCCTCTAAAGATTAAAACTTTCCATCAACAAACAACTGAACCGAGTAAAAGATTCCAAATTTACCTAATAAGAACCAACATTTTCACCCAAAACGATCAAAAAACCTTATTGCAAAAGTCAAAACAGAAAAAGACGGAGACAATTATTACCCCCGTTGAGCCAAAGAACAAGAGGCTTCGATTCCGGATCCTCAACGGCCTCAAAGAGCCAATAGAACAACGCCCTCCCCGAATCCTCGTGGACCGTAACATACCCAGAAAAATGCTCGAACGAAACGTTAAAACCTTGCCCGGGAAGCTTCCTGACCCGGTCCAGCTCCTGAAGCTCAACCGGGTTCACCGAAGAGGAAGCAAACGAAATACCCACGTGGAGATTGACGAGAAAGAGCAAGGTGGCTACGAGTGCCCACTTGGGATTGGCCATTTTTTGCGCTCTGCCCCTTTGGTTCCTCCACACGTGAAAGAAAAAAAGGGGTGGTCGCTATTAGTTATTACAAGAAGTTGGGGATTGGTTGGGTTCTAAATTTGGTGTTTATACACTATTTGTATTGTATTTTTATTGTATTGATTGGGCAGGGGCGGCTGACTTGAAGTGTGGGTCAACATGTCCTGTTCCCTCCACGCAACCATTTCTGCGACAATAATATGCGTCTCTCTCTCTCTCTCTCTCTCTCTCTCTCTCTCTCTCTCTCTCTCTCCCCCTCCCTCCAAGAATGGTGGGTGGATACAGGCCAGGCCACGGCTACAGCCACATCTTAACTAGTTGTTAGATATGTTCACCTTTTTTTAATATTTGGTATTTAGAATAGGATAACTTCAGATCTTATTAGATTAATTGCAAAGGTAATTGCAAAGAAACCCAACAGTTTATTAGATTAATTGGCGATAAGTTATTCTAATATATCAGTGTTAAATTATTTTTTGGATTTTTCGTCTTTTGAATTTTCTATGTTGTTGGAACTTTAATTAATCTGACTAAATACATTTTTTAAAACTAAATGGATTAAATACAAATTTCCTGCCATATGCAGCTTGGGATGCGTGATAGCTTTGTTGGGAAGGGAATTACGAAGAAAGGCCACCGTTTCCGGGAGGTGTTTCCTATTTTTAGCAAGGACTTTATTGATAAATGTAAGGTACGGGGAGGGTACACGTCGGATTTTTTTTCCTTCAGGAATGACAATAAATATTAAATAGAGTATGGTAGTTTATTATTAGGATCTAACCCATACATTAGTTTTTATAGTTAGATCTACATGCTATTATAAAGACCATAACTCGAATTTTAGAGTCTAAACAAAGATTCATACCTACTCGTAGACTTATTATTTTATAACATAATTTTTAATTTCAATATAATATATTTAAAATTAAGAAAAAATAAATTTTATGTAATAAAAAATAATATCAAACTAAATTTAAACCAAATAGTAACATCTAACAAAAAAATAAACATGATTCAAAACTAATAAGTGTTAAATATAAAGTTCCAATTTAAAATAATATTTTGCTGAATTTTCATGTAACTTCTGAATAAGTCTTCGTAATTATCTACTTATTCCTGTAATTTAGCATTTTTTTATTCTTATGCATCTGAATATCAAATTTAATTATTAATTTGATATTTGATATTTTAATTAAAAAATAGTATTATATGTACTTGTAACTTTACTATTGCCATCATCAATAACTTAAGTATATCCAATATTATTTGCACAATTCTACTAAACATGTTGAGTAAAAAAAGATATCAATGTTAAGCACATTATTTTAAATCACAAACTTGATAAAATATCTCATTATCAAATTATTTTTAACTTAATTGCTAATTAGGTGTTAGAATTTTTTTGGGTTAGCTACTATATTCTTCTAACTAGATATTATAATTTTTTAGAATTAATTTATATATATATATAATTATATTATTAATATACTAATAGATCTAAATATGATCTAATTAATGGGTCTATGAGTAAAGTTTAAGTTTGAGTTTATATTGACCCTATTTAAAACCAGACCCTATCAAAATTAATAGACACAAATTCATACTCTACCCATAAACTATAAAGTAAGAGTATTTTGCCATCCCTACCTCTTTTGTTGTTTTTTGTTCGGAGGACTTCCTAGTTCTTTCTTTGTGGGTGACCTTTTTTCCCAATTAAGAAGGTCTTATGATTGATTGTACTTTATAAATTAATTTCTTGGGTTAACATACTAGTTTAAAAAATCTCCATTTAAGTTATTACATTTTCATTTTGCCTCCCGGACTTGGCTAAATTTATAGAATAACACACACCATTGAGTAATATTTGATGGCATTAATTTTTGAGTTCGGAAGTTCTGTTAAATTTCGGTTCCAATAGTTTTGATAATTCTTCGATTGAAAAGAAAAGTCCATCCAATATAGCCCAGGCCAAGGCAATCAGACTAGGGGAACAAAACTGTGGGGGTCCATTTTTGTTATGCATTAATTGCAATAAAAATAGTACTTATAGAATAATGTACTTTGTGTAGTTTTACAATTTGAGCAAGTGAGTTTGAATTTTTTTTTTTTGTGTAAAATAATTGTGTTAGGGTATTGGTGCAAAATAAATTTGAGTAATATAATTGTAGGTAATGTCACCGTGTGTCCACAAGATTATTTATCTTTCATGTAATTGGCGGAAAAAGTACATCTGGATCTATATTGCCAGATCATGTAATTACCATGGTGATATGGATGAGAATTATGCCACAGATATCCAAAGGGGACACCAGTGAGTTAATCATTAAACCACATGGATGAGAATTAGGCCATACATCCTAATCATGTAATTATATGCAGATTTTAAAGTTTAACAGGATAGATATATTTAAAAAATAACTTATTTCCAAATTTTTTCTATATGTACCCGCAATTTTTTTTCTATATGTTTTTGGAATTAAGGATGGGAGATAAATTAAGGTTTTTAAAGTCCATTAAGTGTACTCCTTGAAAATGGCATCATACTACTATACTGTGTTACTTTATAGTCAACATGTTACTGCACTTGTTTTTTTGGTGAAATTGGTGGGATGTTACTGCACTTGTTTATATTCATGCATGGTCATTAATGATTATGGTTTACCCATTGGAACTTGTTTAAGAGTGATGAATAGCAGTTCAGCAGTTATTATCTCTCAATTTTTTTATAAGTAGATATTATCTGATAAGTAAAATCATTCTTAATAATACAAGATCAGTAAACAAACAAATTTGAGAATCCTTACACCTGCTCCCAATTACTAGTTATTGTGTCTTTTTCCCTATCCTCCATTAACCTCTTTCTTTCTTCCACAACAAGTCCATGATCCTGTGATTTCCTTCAAGTCATCTTTTATTCACAGGTCCTCTCACCTAATCCTATTAATTTATTTGATTACATAGATCTGACTCTCCTGGCCGTGATCTTATATCGTCTTTGAGTAATCAAGATCTATTTTTTATTTAGACTTAAGATGACAACGACAAGATCTTATTTAGTAAACAAATATTGCATGCATGTTTCTGATCATTAATAAGACACTTCAACAGAATATAAAGGTTCTGAACCAAACTAAATGTCTTATTGCAGTTATGGAATCGTCAAAATTTCTCCTTCAGCAATTGATCTTTTGCGTAATCATACTTGTTAATAATTCAGCAAATGCACAGTTAAAAGTTGGATTTTATGAAGACACGTGTCCGCAAGCCGAGGCCATCGTGAAGAAAGTTATGGACCAAGTAATGTCAGTAGACCCGATCGTTGGTGGTCCTTTGATAAGAATTCATTTTCACGATTGCTTCGTGAGGGTAAATTAAAGAACTTCACAATCCAAATACTAAATAGTATAATTAGCGTGCAATTATTTTCATTATATATATATATATGTCACATTATTACTAATTTTTATATTTAGGGTTGTGATGGCTCGGTGCTGTTAGATTCTCCTACCCAAGAAGCAGAAAAGGATGCATACGCAAACCTAAGCATCAGAGGGTTCAATATAATTGAAAGGGTGAAGTCTGCATTGGAAGAAGAATGCCCTGGAGTTGTTTCTTGTGCTGATATATTGGCTATTGTAGCTAGGGATGTGGTTGTTGCGGTAAAATCGATAAGTTTTTGCTCTAACATAAATTCGTGAATAACTAATTTGCTCGTTGAATTAAGTACTAGATCTTTACCGTTTACCTGATTTGTCGATATTTATCGGCAATTTTTCAACCACAATATTTGCAGTACAATGGACCATCTTGGGAAGTTGAAACTGGGCGTAGAGATGGGATAGTCTCAAACATTTGGGAAGTGAAATTGCCATCTCCTCGTGCAAATATTTCGTCTCTGATTGAACATTTCCAGGCTAGGGGTTTAACCGTGAAAGATCTTGTGGTGTTATCAGGTACCAAAATTAGTAGAAATCTCGAACACCAATGTACCGACTAAAATTTGTCGCATCAATTAAAAAAATTCCTTGTATTTTTTTTAACGGATAAATTTAGATAGTTAATCTAAATTCTTAAGTTCTTGACGGTAGTAAGATTCGAAACCCTCCCAACATTCTTTATATTTTGACGCAGGAGGCCACACCATCGGAAAGGCTCACTGCTCGTCGTTCAGTAATCGGATTTACAACTTCACCGGGAACGGACTAAACGATACGGACAACGCATTAGATTCGGAGTACGTGCCCATCTTCGGAGCCGGTGCAACCCCCAAGACACGACCACTCTTGCCGAGATGGACCCCGGAAGCTACAAAACCTTCGACGTGAGCTATTACACGCTCGTGTCGAAAAGGAGAGGCCTGTTTCATTCCGACGCGGCTCTATTGGACCACAACGAGACCAGAGCATACGTGAAGCTCCATGCAGATCCTGTCCAGACTCCGTCTTTCTTCCGGGATTTTGGGGAGTCCATGGTTAGGATGGGTCGGATTGGTGTGCTTACTGGGAGTGCTGGTCAGGTCAGGAAAGTTTGTTCCAGGGTTAATCAGTGAGGTTAATTTATAGCGGAAGTGAAAATATTTTCCGGGTTGTTATGAACCGAATATTTGTTTTGATAAATCATAATGAATAAAAAGCTACGCATGATAACAATGAGAATAAAAAGTTATTGTAGCACATTTTTGGGTTTACATTACATGGTATGGTATCTTTCCATAGCCATGTAATCTATATCATGGTAGCATAATTGAGTGGTGGTAAAAATATTTCAACAAATATAGGGCTTAATATTTATGCAACTAACGAGAGTTAGTTAAATAATAAAAACATTTAATTCACTTAATAATATCTTAATTTAAATTTCGCTTACATAAAAGAATTAAATATATATCTCTAATTGCACAAACTCATAAAAAATATAAGGTGGCCCCAAACCATCAACAATATATTCCTTCCTTCTCCTCACAGTCAAACAATTCATATTCCTAAACCTATTTCTCATCATTGATCTCCATATCATTTCTACCCGTACAAAACACATCCTCCCTTGAGGTTTCTGTTCGTCCAAATTCCCTTCCAAAACCAACCACTTGGTTACACCTTCAAATAGAATTCTGACAATGCGCAACTCCGAGCAAACCCTACCGATCCACTCGGGCGATGACCGACGAGAACTGAAGCGCCACCACACGGTCCGCTACTACGCGAGGCGGGTGAAGGAGAGCCTCGCCAGCCAGGTGACCAAGTTCATCTGCGCCACCGTCCTGACCGTTCTCTTAGTCTTAGGCATCATAGCTTTCATATTATGGCTCAGCCTGCGCCCCCACCGACCACGATTTCACATAACGGACTTCTCCATCCCGAACCTCGCCCAGGCCAGTGGGTTCGAGAACGCCGAGATCATATTCAACGTCACGGCCCGGAACTCCAACCAGCACGTAGGGTTTTATTACAACACTATGGTGGGTAACGTGTATTACAGGGACCAGCAAATTGGTTCCGCCCCGTTGGCCGACCAGTTCTACCAGGCGCCCAAGAACACGACCGTACTGTACGATGAGTTGAGTGGGGGTAATATGACGGCGAGCAGCCTGAGCTGGTCGGAGTTTTCGAACGACCAGGCACAGGGGATAGTAGGGTTCCGGTTGGATGTTACTTCTGTTATAAGGTTCAAGGTGTTCCAGTGGACCAGCAAGGGCCACCGGATGCACGCCAGCTGCGGCGTGTCGGTTGGTCAGAACGGCGTGATATTGGACAAGTTTAGAAATCTTAGATGTCCTGTTTATTTCTTGTAAGAATTATTCTTCGTTTAATTCTTTGTTTCTCTTCTTCCTTGGCAATGTGTGTCGTGTATCTTGTTATTATGTATTAGATAAGTTTCATGTCACGCTCGTGAAGCTTTTTGTTTAGGTTGATTTTTGTATAATATCAAAATGATTACATTATTAAGTGATGATATATACAAGTGGGAGAAAACCGAACATGCAATAACGTGGTGAATATTGAAAATTCCATCTAACATGATTCTCTTTACAACGATTTGAGTTGAATACAAAATTTCATCACAGTTTTAGCAATCATGAAAGATACTACATCATGCACTAAGTAAGGCATAAAGATTTGTCTGTACGCATTATAGAGCACAAGGCTCAAGTTGTTTCCATCCATAAAGCAATTTAATTCTGCGGAGTTCTCCCATGCAAAGAGGGCCTTCAGGATAGAGCAAGGAATCATGGCACCTGCCTTTCTAATCACTCAAAGAACTAGTACCTTCTTCGAAAATAAATCTAGGAGGATTTGTTACATGTTTACACTAGGAGATATATATATCTCATAATCTATATGTGCTATGATAAACTCATGTCTAGTGTATATTTATAGAGAATTAATGCTGAAAGTTATTTATAAAAAAAAACCTTCAGAAATAACTATTTCCAAGCAAAACACTCAACCTAGGGTTGGTCCTCCCTCTTTGATTGAGAGTGGATTTCTTCTTGTACATATATTTTTATAAAGTATCATTCCGGACATTTAAATAGTTTTGTTTAGTATGTTAAAATAGTTTTTTTCAATTATAATAAATAGTTCATTTATGTATGTCTGAATAATTTTATATAAATAATTTAATCAGGTACATGTGAATGAGTTCACTCATATTTTCATAGACGTTCAAATAGTTCATTTATTTATGTTTAAATGGTTTCATTCAGATGGTCATAGACGTTCAAATAATTCGTTTATATATGTTTGAATGGTTTTACATGGATGATTTTAATTAAGTACGTTAGAAAGTTTAATTTATGTATAATTAGATAATTCAAACAATAATAACTGAATGATTTTATTGTACTGTATGATCATGTATATTAAATTTGATAGACCAAATCTGGTCCTCTTTCCTCGTGGTTAATTATGTGACCGAAAGTACTCGGCCGTATAGTCCTGAGTTTCTCCTCCTTACAAATTTCGGATGGTTGGGCCTTTCTAACCTTCAAGCCCATTTCTTTCCCTCTTGCCTTTTAAGGAAAATTAATTTTCAGAATCGATTGGTCCTAAGGTGAATTCTTCACAATATTTTTGTTTTGTTAGTACTTAATTCAATATCTTCTTAAGTGGTTTAAATTACTTGTATCAGTTCTTATCGATTTCCCCTGCCGTTGAGCACATAAAAATGGTCTAAAAAATTTCATCAACAAGAGTTGATCCGAATGATAAATGATTTATATTCATTTTAAAATATTTTTATTTAAACCTAGCGAATGTATAAAACATTATGTACTCGACTACAAAATACAGACGAATAAAACTCGCTTGAAAATTTTCAACACATATGGACACGTCACCAGTTCGTTAGGGGTTTAAATATCTAGGAACAATTCATATTGACTCGCATAAACTAACGGAGATGTTGAAAGGTAATAGATGTAGAAATCAATAAACAATAATAAGAATAGCACCAATCCACATCTTTGGCTTTGGCCAGATACAAAAAATTCGTTCGGATAGGCGAAATTAAATCAATAATTAAAATCCTTGTGCAGCAAGTGGGTGTAATAGGACGGTCTATAACATTGACAATTAATATATTAGACTTTTTTGAGACTTCTTAAAAATCTGATGATAATTTGGCTTTGGTTTGATTTGATATTTGAATATTAGATAGAGTTGGTTTAAACTATTGTAAATAGCAATTTTATTTGCTATTAGTTCGTGAAATTATATTATATTATATTTTTTTTCTTTCTTTTGGTATTAATAAAGTATCTTTAATTTTAAAAAAATCGTATTAAGCAGCGGCAATGGCGTCACGGTGGGTAGAAAATTGGCAGCGAGGGACATACTTAGACAAAGGCCTTGTCAGCTGATTATTAAACAAAGGCGGCCTACTTGGGCATCATGTACATTGTCACATGCAATTTAGGATCCCTATTTTTAGTAATCTATATTTGACCTCAAATTTTAAGCTGATTAACAATAATGAAGAAATTTGTAAGATTGAGAATCTCAATATATCGTACTTAATTTATAAGAACTTTGATTTTATTAATGTGTCTAGCCGCGTAGACTTTATCATTGTTATGTCTAACCCGAACTTTACTTTTCGCACAATATATAACAAGGTCAACTCTTTTTGCAAGGGCCGATGATATGAAAGGGTGGTCTATATTTGAAGGATGCTGCTAGTGCAATTGGAAGAACAATTGGAAGATATTACCAATTTAATGCATTTACTGTCTTAGTTATCTATTTACATAGATTACTGATATCCATGCAACCATATTTTTCCCTGGGTAACAAAATAAGTGTGTAAAAAAATTCTGAACTCATCAACAAAACTAAATATGAATGCCCACATACATCATTGAACATTCAAACAATTCTAAATAATGACTCCTTTTAAAAAAATTATGTTGTGGTATGTTTATTGATGTCTTGCATTATGTCCTAATGAAAGATTCTACCACGCCCTTTAAATTTTTTTTAGAGCTTTGGTGCTTATCGCTCCGGACAAGAACAGAGTACGTAGGGGGAAGTTGTGGGAGTTATTTTATTCTTTTTCCCTGGACTCTATATATATCAAATTATTGAAGTAATTTATTATAGTTGCATTGCCTAATTCCTAGTGAAATAATTCAAGATCTTCCTTGAACAATGTCTTTAATGGTAAAAAGGATGACCGTTGACCCCGTGTGATGAGAAATTATCCTTTAAATAGAAGAAAAAAAATCTGATGGTTTGGTACTGAAATAATTATGAAGTTGATACTCCTCTACTATTCCCTTTCTAATCTCCTAAGCCTTGCTCTTGCTGATCCACCTTACTCTTCTTGTTTCAATTCTACTCTGAAGAGCATCTCATTCCAGAACAACCTGAACACCCTTTTGTCTACCCTTCCTTCCAATGCTAATGTCTCTGACGTGTACAACAAATCGATCCGAAGCGATGCGGATTCTGTTTACGTGCAGTTCATGTGCCTCAATTTCATGAGGAGTGACAGTTGCAGCAGCTGTGTAAGAACAGCAGCACAGGACGTGAAGAACCTTTGTCCACAGGACAGGGAAGCGACTGTGTGGGAAGAGGATTGCCAGTTGCGGTACTCGAACCGAGACTTCCTAGGCCACTTGGATGTCTCAGGAAACCAACCTTATGCTAATAAGAAGAACTTTTCGGGTGACCAAGGGATGTTCATGTCCGTAGTCAATGAGACACTGAGTAATCTTACAGCCCGAGCGGCCTTTGATTCTTCGAGCGGTATGTATGCGACCGGAGAAGTGTCTTTGGGGAATGGAGACACCCTTTATGCTCTAGTTCAATGCACAACCGATTTGTCTCCGGGCGATTGCCAGATTTGCCTGGAAGTCGGCTTGGCTAATGTCTCGAGTTGGTTCTACGATTCGCGTGGGGCAAGGCTTCTTAGCCATAGTTGCTACTTAAGGTATGAGTTGTACCCCTTCTATGATCAGGACACAGCTGGGGCTCCTTCTTCTTCACAAGTTTCGTCTGCCCGGAAAAGTAAGTGTCTCGATGCTAGCTTGTACTTTTAGCAAATCCGATACGATTCGAGCCCTTACTACTTCCAACTACTGGTCTGCAGGAAGTGTGTGGAAGATTACTGTCATTTCAGCTTCATCAGCTCTCCTGGCAATAGCACTTGCGGGTTCCGCCTTCTACTGCCTTTTCCGGAATAGGAAACGTAATTATCCTCGCTTCTATACAAGACTAAATTCACTCTCAAGCTGTTGATTTTTATAACAGAAGAATCCATTTTGTAGTGATGAACCAGATTGCTGATCAAGAAGTTCAACTGCATAGCATCGGTGAAGGCCATTGCTCAGTTTTCCAGCAACAGAGTTTCCAGGGAATAGATGGCCTTGATGCACCTGAATCTGGATACATTGATTTAAATTCTATACTTGCAGCTACTAATGACTTTTCTGACTCGAATCTTCTCGGCCACGGTGGCTTCGGCCCCGTCTACAAGGTACCAGAAGACGATAACACGCCCAAAACCTTAAGCCAATGAGTCATTGATCTTTTGTTGGTTGTCCTGTAGGGGGTACTATTGGATGGAAAAGAAGTAGCTGTCAAGAGACTTGCCAGTTTTTCCGAGCAAGGAGATGAGGAATTCACGAACGAAGTTCTGCTTATAATGAAGCTCCAACACAAGAACCTCGTCAAGCTTCTTGGATACTGCATCGACGGGAAAGAAAAGCTGCTTGTATATGAGTTCATGCCGAACAGCAGCCTAGATGCCGTCCTCTTTGGTAACGATTCCAATCCCGCATTTTCGCTGCTTTATATCCTCAGTGAGTTCCGGTTTGATCCATGATCTATGACAGATCCAAAGAATAGGCAAATGCTGGATTGGAGCAAGCGGATCAATATAGTCGATGGAATCGCCAAGGGACTTCTATACCTACACGAGGATTCCCGCCTTAAAATCATTCACAGAGATCTGAAAGCTAGCAATGTCTTATTAGATAATGAGATGAACCCTGTGATCTCCGATTTCGGTACTGCAAGAATTTTTGCAGCAAAGGAAACGAATGCTAACACTGCAAAAATAGTTGGAACATAGTAAGTTGTGATGCAATTGGTCAATTTCTTCTGATCTGCTTAATAATGAAAGTTAAATTTTGATCTAATTCATGCAACAGCGGATATATGGCTCCGGAATACGCTATGGAGGGAGTGTACTCCATCAAATCTGATGTTTTCAGCTTCGGAGTTCTACTACTCGAGACCATAACCGGAATACGAAACATGGGATTCCAAAATTCCAATGCATTTCCTAGCCTTGTCTCATTTGTAAAACTCCATGACCTCCAAATTATGATGTTAACCTTTAGTTGATAGATTGGTTGAAATTGCCAATCTTCTGACATTTTCTTAGCGAAACAGGCGTGGAGGTCATGGAAGGAAGGGAATCTAATGGAGTTGGTGGATCCATCTCTGCAAGATTCGTGTCGTTTCGAAGAATTGTTGCGCCATGTCCATGTCGGACTGCTGTGTGTTCAGGAAGATGCAGAGGACAGACCAAACATGTCGAGTGTAGTTTCAATGTTGAACAGCGAAACCACAGACCTTCCCCAACCTGAAGTGCCTGCATTCTCTCTTGTGAGATTCGGTGGCAACCAGGAATCTGATGACAACAGTTGGTCTATCAATCGGTTGACTCTGGGAACTGATCTAGATGATTGATTATAAGTTTTTTCTTTCACATTTGGTAATCAAGCTTGCATTGCAAAGTTGTAAAAAATACAATAACAATAACTCTTGAAATGGGTTTGTGTCTTTCAAGCAACAATTAGCCACATCACTGTTTGAATTGGACATTCGGAATTTTGACTGAAAATATGACGCAATTATATGTCAAGAATGGAATTGTCTAGTAGACTTCTTGTATCAACTTATATGAAATCCAAAACTTTAAAATAATAAATCAGAATCAACTAATTACTCCTACAAACGCTAGGTAATAAAAAAAGACCAGGTCATCAAATAGTTGACTTAAGGATCATGATTCACGAAGATCCGGAATCCAACAAGCTTCAATCCTGTTTCT
This sequence comes from Hypericum perforatum, assembly GCA_012979155.1. Taxonomy (NCBI): domain Eukaryota; kingdom Viridiplantae; phylum Streptophyta; class Magnoliopsida; order Malpighiales; family Hypericaceae; genus Hypericum; species Hypericum perforatum. The sequence continues at coordinate 18,820 of SOPF01029057.1, read as the reverse complement.
GCAACGAGTAAAATTAATGATAATTTTTTGATACATAATCCATACACGTCATTTTAAGACACAAGTCATTGAATACAGTTGACTAATTAATATCAGTCACGTTATTTTTCACATGTTGAATCAGTAAAATGTCGTTTATTAGGATCTAACCTCGGCATCTGTAACCAATGAGCTAACCGAGTCAGGATATCCACTTCCCTGTTTTGCATCTCCAACTAAGCTAAGGTTTTTTTTATGCATCCAAACCGCCTAATCTCTTTGACCCATACGTTTGAAATGCTCTTATTCCAAACAGCTTACCTTAATATAATATAATCCAGACTTTAATATTTTATTTGGTATCTACCATTTTGGACTCTAAATTTCTCCGCCACTAGTTTCCTCCCATCAGAATCAATTGAGTCCTCTGAATATAAATAAACTACGTCAACTAACCACTGGTAACAAATTTCTTGCAATTAAATTACAAACTCTCTCATATTTATTTGCAACTTGATTGCAACAAGACAACTTAAAAACCAAACCCGAGGCGCTAGGATGCCGGGTTCTAACAGCTTTCTTTCCTGGAATGGAGATTTTCCTAGATTTTGAAGTCGATCTCGTGGAACACATTTAATTGAAAAAAATAAGTTTAACCAAATATAGATTTATGGACTTTTTCATTTGGTGTATTGGACTTGGCTGTTCATAGAGTTGACGAAGATGAAAAATACTTTTTTTTTATCATATAGTATTCAGAGTAAAAAATCATTTGAGCGTGCCGCCAAAAAATTTACCGTTTATTTTATGAAGGAAAAGCACACGCATGCAAGAGGAAGTTTAAACGTAATACAAATGGGTATAATATTTTCCATTTTATCTGTGAGTGGTTTTTCCTTGGGCTCAATGCATGTTATCTTAATACTGTTGGATTAAATAAATGATCAAAGTTCAAGTTAGTTCATAAGTGAAAAAAGCTCAAAAGGAAAGGTCAAAGGGAAAATGTGATTCTTTGTACTACCTCGAATAATGTATAACATTTACATTTTTCTTTATTTATAAAGAATTACACTAATCTTTTTATTACTTGGAACTCCTCTTCCTATTGCATTGTCCGAATACAAGTACAAACATGAAACGGTGCGAACCGCACTTAACACGCTACATCGTCGTGAGAAATTAGAAGAGCCTTAAGACTTTTGGAAAAACCTGAATATTTTGGCGTTATATCAAACTAAGAAAGATAAGAATATCCTACTTTCTCGGTTTATTTACTGTTTTAAATTCTTTGGTCAATTGCAGGCGTTGATGAGCAAGAATAGTCAACCCTTTTATCAGAATCCAATAGTAGATACCTATCCAGTGCCAAAGTCCCAACTCAGAATCACATGGAAAGAGAAACACCATCAGCTACGATGTTTGTAATAGTCCTTTTACTTGTAGTAGATCTGACCGGCCTTGTGGCTATTGACCCTCTTTATACTTTCTGCTCAAATACTACAGGTGACTACAAAAATGGAAGCATATTCGCTAGCAACCTGGGAGCTCTACTTCAGAAGCTGCCTCTGAGCACTTCATCGGCTTCAGGGTTCAACAATTCGGCCTTCGGCGACGACCCGAACATAGTCTATGGTCAGGCCCTATGCAGAGGAGATGTCAGCTCCACCGATTGTGAGAATTGCGTCCAGATTGCAGGCCAAGAGATCCTTCGGAATTGCACGAGTAAAGATGGGGTTATATGGTTCGAGTTATGCCAGGTTCGGTACTCATATCACGATTTCTTTTCATCGAGCGAGTACTCCGGGAAGTACGTGGATTCGGAGAGCCAGGATACGAATGTGTCTGATCCTGTTCGTTTTGGCAAGGATCTGACAGAGTTGATGGCGAATTTGTCGACGAAGGCAAGTTCCGACCCTTGTAGCCTCCGGTTTTCAACAGGTGAAGTTCTGGTGTCTGGGAATGAGACCATACATGGACTAGTTCAGTGCACCAGGGACATATCGCAATCCGATTGTTCGAGCTGTTTGGGATCGGCTCTCGAAGAACTTGACGGATGCTGCTCAGCTAAGCGAGGAGGAATAATCCTTGGCAAGAGCTGCAACGCCAGGTTCCAGCTGCAACCCTTCTATAATTCCTCGGTTTACTCGGATCTATGTCCAACTCCAAAGGATAAATTGAAGGTCTGGATGATAGTGCTTATTGCTACTGTTGTACTGATGTTCCTACTCGGAGTCCTTGGTGGGTTCTTTCTTGTTCTTCCGTATCGGAAACGACGAGGACCGAAAGGTATTGATCTTTCCAGATGTTTTAAGCACTAGAAAAAATGACAACGGAACTTTAAGACTTAAGCAATCTTCTTAATTTCTTTAGCTGATGAAAGGAGCCATCTTTCGCTACTCCATCAGCTGGCTTCACCTAGAGTACTCACCTTCACGAGGCAAGACGGCCTAGCGAATACCGACGAGTTGACTTTCGTGGAACTAAGCCTAATACAAGCAGCTACAGATAACTTCTCCGACGGAAACAAGCTCGGACAAGGAGCATTTGGTATCGTGTACAAGGTTAGGATCATCGTAAACGCCTTTCACTTCGACATGTTCGTTTAGGAGTCCGGTAACAAACTAGCATTTAGCGATCCTGTTTCAGGGTGTCTTACCTGATGGAAAGGAAGTTGCTGTCAAAAGGTTGTCAAGCAAGTCATGGCAGGGGCTAGAGGAGTTCAAGAATGAGGTTATATTGATAGCGAAACTTCAACACCAAAACCTTGTTAGGCTCCAAGCATCTGTAATTGAAGAAGACGAAAAGCTGCTCGTATACGAATTTCTTCCCAACAAGAGCCTCGATATGTTAATTTTCGGTATGCAAATTCCGCGTTCTTTCTGATTTTGGTATCCCGAATCAACTATTGACTGTACTTTGGTTTCAGATCCTGAAAGACGACGAGAACTAGATTGGAAGACACTCCACAGCATAATTCGGGGGATTGCACGAGGACTTCTCTACTTGCATGAGGAATCGAGGCTCACGATCATTCACAGGGATCTAAAGCCTAGCAATGTACTGCTAGACCAAGACATGGTCGCCAAGATTTCAGATTTCGGAATGGCGAGGATCTTCGAAAAGGATCAGAACACAGCTAACACTAGAAGAATCGTAGGAACATAGTAAGTGATGCACATTTCGCTTATACACTGTCTTTTAGATTTTGAGTGAAAATTGAAAGCTTATACACAATTCAGCGGATACATGGCTCCAGAGTACGCAATGAGAGGACTATTCTCGGCAAAATCGGACGTCTTCAGCTTCGGCGTCATACTGCTCGAGATCATAACTGGCAAGAGAACCAGTGGCTTTTACCATACAGAACACTCTCAGACACTTCCAGCATACGTATGATCATCTCCTCACCGAGAACCATCTCCTCATAAAGAAACAAAATGAACTAAATCCCGTCTTTAACTCGGATTTTTTCGGCAGGCGTGGCGGCTATGGAACGAAGGGAAAGAGGCAGAACTCTTGGACCCTTTACTGGTGGAAGCAAGCACAAAGGCAGAAGCAGTGAGGTGCATGCACATTGGGCTGCTTTGTGTTCAGGAGGATCCATTGGATAGGCCACCTATGTCAGCTGTGGTCTTGTTGTTGGCAAGTGAATCAATTAATGTTCTTCTTCCTCAACCAAAGAAGCCTGCATTTTCTCCTAGGAACTTTGTCTCATTTGGACAATCTGCACCCACCAGTGCTTCTACTAGCTATAACACAGTTTCTAGCGTCTTGCCAAGGTGATTAAAAAAAAAAGTTAAATTCTTCCTATGGTATGTGTATTTTTGTAGGTGGCAGTTGCAGTTGCTGGGATGGATGCTTTAGATTTGCAACTCATCAATGTAGTTATCTCAGATTAATCGGCGAAATGTTTAAATCCCCAGAGATTGATCGGGTTTCTATTTATAAACTTTTTTCATAAGTACAATTTTAATACTGTTCAAGAAAATCACCAAAAAGTAATTCCAGATAATAACATCATCTATGCTTTAGTACAACACTTACGTCTAAGGTATTAGATAGTTACATATCTATCTTTAAAACAATTAACCAATGAATTTTATTATAAATGAACGTTAAATGAAATTCACGAAATTAAAATTTACACGAATTTTGGAGCACGTTTGGTTTGATGTCCTTCTTAAGCAGCGTTTGGGCCGAGCTACTGGGCCTTTCTACAATAAACGAAGCAAAGTAACATACGATAGCCACAAGCATGGTCCAAAAACAAAACAAAACAAAGATTAGTAGATTTGGCAGAATAGGGTGGCCTTAGGCCTTCCATTTTAAATGTGCATGCATGCATCCATACGATGGGTGCTTGAATGTACATTTATTTGGTTACTTTAATTTGATTGAAATATTGATGACCTCACGCCTTCCATTTTATGTGTGCATGCATTTGGTCCCTTGATTTCCAGTACATTTGATCACGAAGAATCAATGGGGAATGTTGAAATGTTGATTCACAATTATTCTCGTGTTTCCATGTGCCAAAATTCTTGAATTTGAACTATTGAAAATTGAATATCAAACTTCGACGAAACAGTATTTTCATGCTCAGAAAAAAAAGCAATGTTGTGTATACTATTACTTGCAAATTACAATGGAAGAACCCTGATGAGTAGTTGCTAGTATTAGCCAATGCCTTTCTTCATCGTTCCACTGATTCTGCTCTCTGCTTCGATCATTGAAGAGCCCCTCTTCACTGATTGCTCTACAGCTGATAGATATGGCGTTGACAGCCCTTTCCAAACCAACCTAAGAAAACTTCTCAACACATTACCATCTTTAACTTCCCCAACTGGTTTCAACAATACCTCAGAAGGCAAACCGCCCGACAAGGTATACGGCCAGGCCCTCTGCAGAGGTGATGTGAGCTCGGCTGCTTGCGAGGATTGTGTCGATAACGCGAGTTGGGAAATCCTGAAGGAGTGCAACACCAAAGAGGCCATCATATGGTACCAGCTGTGTCAGGTTCACTATTCGTCTCAGAATTTTTTCGGGTCGGATGTTTACAATGTGAAGTACCCTTCATGGAATGATCAGGAGAGACTAGAATCTGGTGATACAGTTTGGTTCAATGAGGAAGTGGACCGGTTGTTGCGTGGATTGATTGCTCGGGCTGCTTATGAGCCCACGAAGCGCATGTTTGCAACCGGAGCAGCCAAAGTTTCAAAAGGGATTACGATATATGGGCTTGTGCAGTGTACTAGAGACTTGTCGGGAGATGACTGCAAGAAATGCTTGCAGACTATAGCAGAAGAGTTGCTCGATGATCGGAGGCAAGGTGGAATTCTGCTTAGCAGGAATTGCAATGTGAGGTTCGAGGTCAATCATTTCTATAATGTCACAGGTGATAACTTTGAGCCAGTCGATATATTAGTCGAGATCAACGAGATTCGCAAAAACGAACAGGGTAAATGGAAAGCTGATGGAATTTGTGTGCATTTAAACAGGACCTAAATGGAAGAATGGGGTAATTGTGTATGTTGTATGTGGAGCAACGGTACTACTCATCTTTCTTTGTGGGTTTTGTGTCGTCCGCCATTGCAGAGAAACAAAAATGCCATCAGGTAAACACCCTGGTTGATTTCCTTGCTATTAGTACACAGGCAGAGCAGAGCATTGCCAATATTTGTACTTTCTTTTAGCAGCAACAATGAGTCAGGAAGATGATCTTGCAAGCCTTCGTGAATTACAATGTGTGGATCTTGCAACCATAAGGGTTGCTACGAACGACTTCTCGGATGATAACAAGATCGGGAGAGGCGGGTTTGGGATTATTTATAAGGTATTAGCCACATGTATAATATGATATTTCTTGGATTAGTATTGATTGACTCTTTGTATTCACCTACCATTCAGGGTGTCTTGCCAGATGGTAAGGAGATAGCAGTCAAGAGGCTGTCAAGAAAGTCATGGCAAGGTATGGAGGAGTTCAAGAGTGAAGTTACCCTAATCGCGCAGCTTCATCATCGGAATCTTGTCAGGCTCTTGGGATTCGGCATGGAAGAGGAAGAGAAATTACTGATATATGAGTTTATGCCTAACAAAAGTCTTGACACTTTTACATTTGGTATTATCCGCAAACCAATTTAAGCAAACCAGCTTGCATTATGATCTCTATTAACATGGTTGCTCCTACATGCTTCGATCATAGATTCCGAAAGGCGAGGCATGCTAACTTGGAAGATGTATTACAGCATAATTGGAGGAATTGCTCGAGGGCTCCTTTACCTACATGAAGATTCACGGCTGAAGATCATACACCGAGATCTTAAGCCGAGTAACATACTGTTAGACCATGACATGGTGGCCAAGATTTCGGATTTCGGCATGGCAAGGATATTTGGTGAAGACCAGAACACAGCTAACACTAAAAGGGTAACCGGCACATAGTAAGTTGACCTCTGCTTTGCTCATCAACTATCATATTCTAGATCCTAACATATGAGCCTACAAAATATCGAATAATGCAGCGGATACATGGCACCCGAGTACGCAATGGAAGGACTTTTCTCCACAAAATCCGATGTTTATAGTTTCGGAGTTATATTACTTGAGATCATTAGTGGTAAGAAGAACAGAAGCTTCTACCTTAACAACGAGAAGTCACAAACCCTCCTATCATATGTAAGTCAACTGCCACATTGACTTATATCATACGAAAAACCATGCAAACTTTGGCTCTGAAGAACCTTGTTCGAAACCCAACTTCGAACAGGCTTGGCGACTATGGAACGAAGGGAGGCAGCTAGAGCTCGTGGACCCTGCTCTGAAGGAGACAAGTTCGGAATCAGAAGTAGAAAGGTGCATAAACATTGGGCTGTTGTGTGTACAACAAGATCCAGACGACAGGCCGCAGATGTCGTCTGTCGTTGCAATGTTGGGAAGTGACCAACTAGTCCTCCCTCGACCCAGAAAACCTTCATCTTCTTTCAGTAGGATCATATCACCCGACCAGTCGTCGTCAGACTCTTCCACCAGTCATATCACTTCGTCCGCTGTCTCACCAAGATGATTATTAATTTTTAAACTAAGGTTTCTTTAAGAATCAATTTGCAATTGGACCCAAAATTTTAAAAAATACTATGTAAATTGTAATATTGTTGCGGGCTTGGACTCAAAACCCAGGTTTAATACTTTTGCAGGACTGCAATACTTTTTTTAAGCCCGATAATGTCACGAAAGACCAACAAGAAAATCGTTGGTTTGGGGAACTTTTCGTAATCCGGTCGTTTGTTTCAATCTTAAAAAAATCAATATTTTCAATCATTTCCCTATTCCAGCTTATTTATGTTAGAATTAATTTATTTATTGAACCAAATTCTGAAATTGACAGTCATAAAATTTTACTCAGCTTAAGCAATTTGTAAGTCAGGCGCTACTGTAGAGAGTACCACAAATTTTTCAGTCGTCTTAGGACCGCTAATTAAAATATTTCCATGTCAATCTCCAAATAAACCTAATATTCAAAAGTAATCGCAGGACCAAGTTAATGTGTTGAAGATTAGAGCCAAAATCATAACCCAGTCTGCCCAATTAACACGATTGATACTCAATCTGGTAGAATTGGGAATTGTAGCAATTGGAATCAATCGTGATCAACTCGGCGATTGCAATCAAGCCCATTCCTTCCAATCAAGCCATCTGGTCCCTGATTGATTACGATGGACACACAACGACTATTTCCATGTCCAATTGCAATATTCTCCTTCCAATTTGGCGCAATCACAACCTGGAACTTCAATGTCAAATTGCCATATTTGGATATTTCCAATTGTAATTGTAATCCATGTAATCTTGTGTAATCCTTGTAATTGTTGTCAATTCCGTGTATTTATACATTGTAATCCTTCAATTATCAATACAGTTGACTCATATTTTTTTCATATGGTATCAGAGCTTCTTCCCAATCAAAACTAATCTGATTCATATAATACAATAGTTCAAGAAGCCTCGGGGGTAAAGACAGTAAAAGTTGTTGTTTCCTCTAGCTCTTGTCTTGATGATAACACTAACCTCAAGATCACGATTATCTCTTTCAATGGAAAGAATTACATGTCATGATCAAAGGATGTGTTCATTGCTTTATGTGGAAGAGGTCGAATTGGTTTCATCAATGTTGACCTCCTAGCCTCAGCTGCCATTAAACCCCACTACTCTGAGCGAAGGATGTATAATTATCAGGTAATGTCTTGGTTACTCAACTCGATTTATTCTAAGCTCTACAATTTATTCAATATGCAACTTGCTCGAAGAATATCCATGATTCTGTCAAAGCCTTGTACCCCAATCTGAGAATATGTATCACATCTTTGAATTAAAAAACTTGCTAACATCGAGAAAGGATAAAGATTGTTTATTAAGTATCTAAGTACGTTAAAATCCATGTAGGAAGAATTGACTAAACTACGACCTACTACTACTGACCCAATTATGATCAACAAACAAGAAGAAGAAGACAAGATCTTTAAAGTCTTATGGGCTTGGGATCTGACTTAAGTTCTTAGAGATCATATCCTAATAACTGCTAAATTTTCTTCCTTTGCCTTAATTTGCTCGAGAATTCAAAAAAAAAATTGAAAGAAGGTAGTAACCTCCTATCAAAACTTAGACTCTAACAATGAGACAAGTGCTTTCACCAGTACACAGAAGCTAGCTATACTGGCTGCAAAAACATTTATGAATTTCAGACATGGAATTTTATTTAACTAAGTCAAAGGAGATAAACCCACTACTATCAAACCAAATTATCAGTATAATTACTGTGGAAAAACAGGACAAACAATGGATAGATGCTAGATTTTGCATCCTCATTTGAAGGTGAAGAGAGAAAAAAATAATGCTGAGAAGTTTAATGCTCCCCACACTGCTGCTGTTACAAATCCCAATGTAATTTCTTCTGGTTTAATTAAATGAAAAAGTACACTTAAGTACCCTGTGATTTACCTGTTTCTAAAAAAAGCCATGTGCTTTTTTTGTTATGAATTTAGTATCTTGTGGTTTCATTTCGGGGACAACTTCAGTCTCAGGCAGTATTTTAGGCTGACTGGCCAGATGTCATTGCCACATCACTGACATATCATGGTCTTTTTTTGGAAACAAGTAAACCACAGGGTACTTATGTGTACTTTTTCCTTAAAAATTTACCCCCTTTCATCTTCAACCTCAAATATTTTTCCCGTACATCTTGTCGAGCCCTTGCACTTCCTCCTCCATTTTTCCTTCATATTTCAAAATTCCAAATCTCGAAACAACGCCAAAGCAACCCTAAAATGTTAGATTCCAAGGTAACCGCTACAGGCGATAGTTAAGGCGCAGGCCAAATTGGCGGGTGCCAAGGAGGAGAGCAATACTGATGTGGCAAGTTTTGAGGCATCCAAGGTGGGGGAGGCTGTGGCGCCGAAAGAGGCTTTCAGTCATGTGAAGCCCGAGGAGTGACATGCACGCGTTTAAAGAAAAAGTACACATAAGTACCCTGTGGTTTACTTGTTTCCAAAAAAAGACCATGATGTGTCGGTGATGTGGCGATAAAATCTGGCCAATCAGCCTAAAATGCTGCCTGGGACTGAAGTTGTCCCCAAAATGAAACCACAAGGTACTAAATTCGTAACAAAAGAAGCACATGGCCTTTTTTTGGAAACAGGTAAACCATGGAGTACTTAAGTGTACTTTCCCCTTAATTAAATGGCTCAACATGTCTACCTACACATGAAGGACAACGTTGAATCTAGACAACAACAAGCTAAATTCAGTGAAGATAAAGAGGGTAAGATCTTTAATTGTCGCACTGCATCTGCTATTCCTCTAAAATTGTTGATAATTCTGAGAAATGTTGGATAATTAATTCTAGAGCTAATATGCACAAGAATAATTCCAAGGATTCGATTACTCAATGTTGTAATATTGATAATTAATTTATCTTTGCTGCTAATTGATCTTTTGTTCTTATGAGAGGGAAAGGTAATATGAATCTACTAAATAAGAAGTTTAATGCTCTATATGTACCAAAATCTCGAGTAATTTGCTATATATTAGCAAAATTACAAGATATTTGAATTGTGGAGCTATTTTTACTTTCAATTCTGTCCAATTTTAGGATTGTAAAACTTTGAAGTTGACTAGTGAAGGGACTTTGAGCAATGACTTCTATGTCCTAAAGCCTAGACTCGTTGCCAACTTTATGCAGGCCTCTAAGGTTTTAGTGTTATGGCACAATAGATTGGACCACCCAAGCAACTTGGTTCTCTCCAAAATCTTTCCTGATTTTGATAAGGGTCTGGATCATTATGAGAGTTATGTTCTAGCCAAACACATCAATGATTTCTTTTAAACTCTCTAGCTCTGAGTATGGTTTACCATTTCAATTAGTTCACTCTGATGTTTGGACTTCACTTATGATATCTTATGATGGATTTCATTACTTTGTTACATTTATTGATCATCATAGTCATGCTTCATAGATTTATTTACTTAAACATAAGAGTGAAGTATTTTTCGAATTTAAAGAATTTTACAATCTGGTTTGGAATCAGTTTAATACCAGGATAAAGATTCTTAGAACTGCTAATGACACTAGATACAAAAAGAATTTGAGAGATTTTTTTTATTAATGTTTGAATTGTGTACCAAACCTCTTACACTTACACACCACAATAGAATAGTGTAGCTGAGAGAAAGAATAGACATCTCTTGGAAGTTGCTAAAGCAATCACATTCAATATGAATGTCAAAATGTGTTTTTGGAGTGATATTCTCCTTATTGCTTGTTACTTGATGAATAGATTTCCTAGTACCACTCAATCATATATCTCCTATTGAGGTTAGTCTTAAGATAAAACTTGATCTATCCTACTTGAGAGCCTTTGGTTATTGTGTATATGTCCAAATTTTTTAGAAAAGAGAGATAAGCTTGGCAAAAGGTCAATGAGGTACGTATTTCTTAGCTACTCTACAACTCAGAAGGGGTAGTAGTGCTACCCACCCATTCTCAAGGCCAAAATTATCTCAAGAGATGTTCAATTCCTAGAACACACTCCTTACTATATGGAGGAGAAGACTAAAACTTCCTAAAAAGGGGAGATATGTCTTCCCTCATCAATTTCACCTGGATATTCCTCCTCAAACAACCTTGATCTAAGTCCAATTTTGCAGACAAATTAAGAAATATAGCAACAACCTAGACTAAGGGAATATGCTACAAATTTTATTTCAATAGAGTCAAACACATATCAAATCAACCTCAAAGAAGGTACCAGTTCTAACCAAACTCCTAATTATGACCTAGTTGATAAACATCCTCTGCCTGAAAATATAACTGATCAGTTCCAAGTTCAGATTAAACAAACTAATATTGATTAGAATGACAGGAGATCGACTAGAGTCAAAGTACAAAATTGCAGACTACGTGATTATAAAACCTTCCTAGAATTTTATCCAATTGATGCTCATATCTCTTATGATCATTTAGGTTTAAACATAGAACTTTTTTCAGTAATATAAACTCTTACACTAAACCAAAATATTTTTTTGAACATATTAAACACAAATCCTGTAAGAATACTATGGTTAAAGAACTTAAATCTTTGAAACAAAATAATATTTGGACAATCTATGATCAGCCATATCATAAGAAAGCAATTGATTATAAATAGAATTTTAAAGTTAAACAAACATCGATGATAAAATTGGGAGATATAAAGCAAGGCTTGTGGCTAAAGGTTTCACTCAAACACCAATGATTGATTATAGTGAAACTTTTGTGACTGTAGCCAAAATAACCATTGTTAGAATCCTTTTATCTGTTGCAATTAACTCAAGTTGGAGAATTGAGCACATGAAAGTCAAAAATGTCTTCTTACAAGGCAATCTAGACGAAGAGATTTACTTGACTCTCTCTGCTGGTCATCTCCTCGAAGGAACATGTAAGGTATGCAGGTTGCACAAGGGGCTTAAGCAATCACCACGAGCATGGTATAATAGGCTCAGTGACAAACTTATTAATATAGGCTTCAAAAAGTGAGATACTGACTCTTTCCTATCCGTCCATGACTCTTCTCAAGGTAAACTCGTTCTCTTGGTTTTTGTGGATAATATTTTGATAACGGGAAGTCATCAAGTGCTAATTGATCAAATAAAAGTCAATTTGCATGCTCGATTTGATATAAAAGACCTTCGAAAGATGAAATATTTTCTGGGTGTTGAACATGCTTACTCTCCTAACAGAATTTTCATGAAACAGAAAAAATATGTGTTGGTTTTACTTCAGGATGTTAAGAAATTATGTTCTCAACCATATAAGACTCCACTCGAACTCAATATTAAGCTATTAAACCATAAAGGTGAGATCTATCCACACATTCCTAAGTTTCAAAATCTCGTTGGTAAGCTGATCTACCTCAAAATTACTCGACCTGATAGTCAAGTGATGCACTCTCTACACGTACAACATGTAAAATTATGGAACAAATCCTCCCATATCTCTTAAATTGCCCAGGCAGAGGGGATTCTTAGACCAATTACAGGCATTTGAACATTTCTGCCTTCGAAGATTCTTATTATTCTTGCTACAGAACAATTGGAGGTCTACCTCTGGTTATTGTGTTTTTGTGGGAACAATCTTGTGATATGGAGGTCAAAGAAAATATTGTGTCTCGTTCCATAGCTAAAACTAAGTATCGAGCAATGGTTGTAACATTTACTAGATTATGTGGGTAAAAAATTTATTGACTGAGTTAAACTTCAATATTCGAGTTTTAATTTTATTCCATGGGGACAACGAGGTAACAATTCATATAGCATCAACCTAGTGTTCCATGAATGCATCAAATACATTGAAATTGACTACCATTATGTTCACGAAAAGTTCAAGATGGAACAATCGTGACACCTTACATGTACCTAATGGTAGTCGATTTCAATATGTAATGAGGACAACCAGATTAAATACTGTTTCTTGTGTAATCCTTGTAATTTCTGTCAATTTTGTGTATTTATACATTGTATTCCTTCAATTATCAATACAACTGACCCTATTTTCTTCACATCATGTCTGAGAAATTTCTAGAAAAAAAATTTATTCGTCACATACTATATTAGTTCTAGAAATCTAGACAAAATATATATAATATCAAGACCCATTACAAGGACTAGGAAATTAGCCATTCTACCTTTAAATGAAATAATTGGTTCCAATTAACCAAAATGTACGGCGTCCACCATGATGACTTGGAAAAAAACCATCCTAAATATCTATAAATGAACAAGCCACTGGCACGAGAAAAAAAAACAGACAAAGGAGTTAGTAGTGTTTCGGTCCCTCCAAGCCAAAAAAAAAAAATATGAATCCTCGCAATTCTACAATAGCTCTTCTCCTCATTTCCGTTCTTTGCGAAGTTGTAACCGTGGGCCTATCCCAACAACTCCCGCCCCTTTTATACTCAGACTGCGTCGATAATATCAACAATCAAAGTACCACGTACAAATCCAATCTCCAAACCCTCTTAACCTCCATCTACACCGACATCGACATAGACTACGGCTTCTACAACTCCTCCTACGGCGACCAACCGACCGACCGGGCCTACGCGATCGCCCTATGCAGGCCGGACGTGGCCCCGGACGTGTGCCGTGCATGTATCAGGAATTCGGGCGAAACCCTTTTGAGCATTTGTCCGAATTCCAACGTGGCGATCGGAGGGTACGACGATTGCATGGTTCGGTACTCGAACCGGACCATCTTTGATACGGTGTCGAACGGCCCGTACTTCTGGGTGTATAACTTGAACAACGTGTCCGGTTCGGGTGTGTCAGGTTTCAACCAGTCACTCTTCAAATTGTTAAGCTCGTTGAACGATCAAGCCGCCCGGGGCAGTTCCCGGTACAAGTACGCGGCGGGGAGTGTGGCGGCGCCGGACATGGAAGAAACCATCTACGGGCTTGTCCAGTGCACTCCGGACCTGTCTGAGACGCAGTGCCGGAGCTGCCTGGACGAAGCTTCCTCGCTGATTCCGGCGTGTTGTACGGCGAGAAAGGGAGGTAGAGTTATCTTCCCTAGCTGCAATTTTAGGTACGAGATTGGCCGTTTCTATGGCGCCTTACCAGAGGAATTGGCGCCTTCGCCGTCGCCGTTACCGGCATCCACTCCGGCCAATAAGGCGAAAGGTGCGACACCGGCACCGGCCAATAATTCAGCTGCCAGAAAAACAGGTAATCTCGTGAAGAAAAAAATGTCGGAATTCTATTAATATTTATTAAGTTTGTTACTTTGTTAATCGGTGAGCTGATTAAATTCCAATGTTTGGTCTTTTCAGGGAAGGAAATCACAGCAATTGGTGTAGCCGTTGTCTTTTGCTTCGCGGTCCTGATGATCTAGTTCTTTTTCTTCAATAAATTGGATGATATCCGAATATTTATTAACGGATTCGAAGTAATATTGTTGTAGCTCTTTTACAAAAAAAAAAAAAAAGCGGTTGTAGCTATTTTACACTTATTTATAGCGTAGATTTACCTTAAGGCATAAGGGCAATCTTTCGTAATCAATACCACGTCGGCCACCGTACAACTCATCTGAGTTTTCTTTAATTTGCCAGATGCGAGGGGCAAAATGCCCGTAAACCTTAATTATTAAATGCGAAAATAATACATCAGAATTATATTCAAAAGAAAATTTCAACGGACAATCTTTAGTTATGGTCTAATTTACAACACCCTTTACGCACAATCTTTTCTCGTCCGCGCTAGAAATTGCAGCCCGACCGCCCTACCCTGAATTTGGGCCTATTTCGATTAATATCATCAGGTATACAAATATCTAATGAAACAATTAATTTATGTTTTTATGAGTAGAATTTTTTAATAGTAATAAAGTTATCTAAAAAATATTAAAGTTTTATAGAAATTTTAGTTTTATTATAATAAGAAATTATATATGCCACTCGTATCTGTAGAAGACTAATCAAACTATCTTTTAACGCTTAGTTTGTTTTTGCAAAAAATATAATTTAATTTAAACACATACCAAAGAATTGCTTCTGAAGAAATATTTTTTATTATGTCAAAACCAATGAGTTAGAGTCTAGAACAATTTTTCCGTAAAATAATGTGTTAACTTATCAAGGGCATAGGACTTGGGGAGTACTTGAAGGGGTACAAGGTTTAAATTTGACAAGATAAAATTATTGTTGTAGATTTATCTTTATGAAAAACTTATCAAGAAAAAATATTGTGAGAACTATGTAAATGTAATGAACTTGGTGAATCACGGTGTGGAATTAATTATATCGTTGTTATCGTTATGACTGAAACTTTTTTCGTCATGATTTTTCTAAGTAGGTTTTCTCACGGTAAGATTTTGAGGAAGGCGAATGGTCTCCTAAGCATAATTTTTAAAAATGTTGTCCAATTGGTCAATTAATCATGTTACCGTCCCAAAAATAGAGGTAAGACTGGGTAACCGGACAAATTCGACTTAGACCAGGCGGTCGTATCCGGCAGTGGATGAATCCGAGCAAAGGAGGAGTGTGAACATGATGAACAAAAAAGATATGACCAGAGACTAAGGGAACTAATTGATATGACCAGAGACTAAGGGAACTTAACTAATTGGGAAGGAAGTAAAGAAGGAAAATTAGAGAGAGATGTAACTAATAAATTTCTGAGACAAAAATGGTGGAGGAGATGATGTCTGTCACACGTTGGTGGGCCACATTAAGGTAAGAAGAAGTCTCTAGAAAGGTGGGTTATCTTAATATAACATATTTATTTTTATGCAAATGCTATTACCTAATCGGTGGTCCAATTAGTCAAACTGGTCCACCCAAAAGACGGCGAAAATTCCGGATTGTTCTCCGGATCAATTTTAAAAACTATGTGTTGGACTTGAGCCCATTTGGGTTGAATCCAGCCCAAAAAAAAGGGGAAGAGGTGGAAATGACATCAGTGCTTACGTCATCATTGACCTCATCCTCGCCATTTGTCACTTCCAGACTTTGTGTGGCAAAGCAGCTGGAGAGATTTTTCCCTATATATAGGGAAGCCCCTGTGATCATTTCGTAAGTTTGCCACCCATAGCCTTATTCACAAACACAGAAAGGATGGAATTACGATTCAGTCCTTAAAGGTCTCTGAAATTGAAGAGCGAGGCCATTCGTGGAAATTCGTTCACATATCCGATTCGTTCGTGATCGTGAACCGACCGGTAGCAACACATCATCGTGACGGTCATGCGAAAGAACGCTACAACAAGTAAGTATTGTTTTAATTAACGAATTAGCTTGTTAATTGTGTGAAGGGTTAGTTCGTGATTATTTGTTAATCGCTAACCGAATCCTTCACTATGATTGTAAGAAAGAATTTTTATATTAAGTAGGTTGTAAATATTATAATTATCACTAATAAATTCTACGTATTAAAAACAGTAAAAAGACGAGTTAGAATGTAGAAAAAAATTAAAAAGCCTAATGCACCGTAATGAACTTGAAATGCACCGTAATGAACTTGATTTTATGAGGAAGAGAAATATAGACAAATGGAGAATAGGAAAAAAGGCCAACCGTATGGGAAGAGAGAGACTCGAACAATATCTCCGACATTAATTCGATTTCAAAAAAACAAATTCGATTTGTTTCGGAACAAAATAGTTTTAACAGAAAGAGGAGAATGTAGAGAAGAAAAAAAATAATAAGTAAGAACTCGTCATCACGACGGATAACATTTTTCAGTCAAACAAACAAATCCTTGAAAAGAATTTTTAGGGTTCAAACTTCTCCCTGTATTTTGGGAGTTGCTTCCCCTTGTAAATATTTTGTCTTATTTTTTAATAAAATTACTTATCAAAAAAATTCAAACTTCTCCATCTATTTTAAAATCTGAAGGCCCAGAAGAATTGAAAAAAATAAGTATCAATTATTTTAGCCAAAAGGCATTTGGTAGAGAACAATTGACAAAATTCAAGATTTAATCACTTTGGTAAAAAAATTACGTGCAAAAAAATATTAAATTATGTCTAAATACAACTTGAATTACAGTAATATAATTAGTACTTCTTTTGTTATCAAGGAGGGGGAAAAGGTGCCCAATATTTTTATAAAATAATCTTTTTAAAAGGTAATATTTTTTATATTAAATAATTAGTTCGAAGCAACAACATATGTCGGAAATGATAACGGTTTTTTATGCATCTATAAATATTTAGAGTCCAATGCTATTTGTCCCAGTTTAGAAAAAGATTTTGCTACCACAGGATAAAAATAAATAAATAAATCCATTGACTTGGAAACTTCAAAGTAAATGCGTTGATAAACAAACTTAAAAAGCGCCAAGCCTTCCAGGAAACTTCCAACGGAGAAACAAATACCATTATTGGAAAAATTGGACCACTCCCATTTTTCTCACAGGTCTTCTCTGAAGAAAATTAAGGTTGTCGATTTCAATAGACCCGAGCATATATTTTCCAAGACAATTTCTTCCTAGAAGACAACTCACTTCACCTAATTGTGCGCCTTGAAATGTAGAAGTAAAGTGTAAAGACTATATCAACAAATACTCTATTTAATTCCAAATTTTGAAAATACGAGGGTTAAGAAAATTATAAAAAATTTAACATAATTTTTTTTGTAATCATTCAGAAAGCTAACTTTATACAAATGTATTGTAATTGAATCAGTAAATAAATATCTACTAATATAAATATACGTATATCTTTCTAGTAAAAATCAATGGACTTAGCTCAAAACAAATCGATAAAAAACCGGAGTCGTTGAGAAAATGATCTCGTCAATAAAGGCAGTCCACTTCATAAGAGCCGTGAGATATCTTTCCATGACAAATCAAATCATCGTCGGCGTGTGGAAGTCGCAGAAAAGACTGGGTTTAGACTTCGTACGGAAGTTGGGGCACGTCGGAAGTATACGTAAACTAGTGTTCCTGTACTATGTTTTTCTCTACACCAGTTTGGAGGCATACCTCTGTTATACTATTTATACATCAGGTTTATGTTTTTTTTAAATAAGAAATTTCTTTCATTCATAATAAGTTATCCGTCATCTACAAAGTGCAGCTATAGAAAAATAATAAATACACTTCACCCCATTGGCTATGGTACTTCCTAATCTGGATCTGGCCATGGATGGAAGCGATAATTCATCTTTTGCGAAGATCTCTTCCAAAAATAGAGTTGTTTTTCATTAGTGACCATGCAGTATACCATAGAGCTAAACAAAAGTAGAGATCCAAATAGAACTAAAACAACTGGAAAAACAACAAACAGCCAAAACAAACTATCACCAAGGGAGACGAAAACTCTCACAAGGAGAGACTCAGTCCGTTATTCAACGGAAGAAGCAGGACAAAATAAAATAAAGGGGTTTGGCCGTAGCCAAAACCTTAATAACAAACAAACACAGGGACGAAATAAACAGATAGAAAAACAAAAACAAACGGCGAACAGTGTTCTCAAGGAGTCGTGGAAACAGCAGCCGAGGACCGGCCGGCCATGGAGGGTGAAGAGCAAAGGGTAAAGAGCAAGGGGGAGGCCGG
Organism: Hypericum perforatum; assembly: GCA_012979155.1. Lineage (NCBI taxonomy): Eukaryota > Viridiplantae > Streptophyta > Magnoliopsida > Malpighiales > Hypericaceae > Hypericum > Hypericum perforatum. Next base: position 259 of record SOPF01029057.1, on the reverse strand, counting down.
CCCGGTATGAACCTCCCCCCTACCTGGGGTTATCTACCTGGAAGCCAAGAAACGGCTAGGTTTTTTGGAAGAGAGAAAAGTTGTGATCGCATTACAAAATACATCAGGTTTATGTTAGCTCTACGTCAACTCTAATTTTTTAATACAATTAAATTTTTTTTTATTCAAATAGAATTTTACAAATTTAAAAATATTAAAATTAATAACAAAAATAATTATTTTGCAAAAAATAAAATTACTCAAAATTACAAATACATGG
>SOPF01029056.1:0-31114 GCA_012979155.1 Hypericum perforatum | reverse complement strand
TGAATCTTCTTGATTGGCTTGAATTGGGGTAGTCGTATCTTCAACAGATGCAAATTGTTTTAGCTTGCTATATTCTATAACACTAGGATGAGCTGCAGCAGATTACAGTTTGATCATTGTCCAAATTCTGCAGCAACTCATCGAGCTGTTCCAGAATGTCTCTTCATGATCCGATGGTTAAAGGGTGTTGTTAGCTTAGTTAATTGTCCAATGTAATTAACTGTTAGTTGCGCAATAAGTAAGATCAGTCATAACTCTTGTAAGAGAGCCGTTTATAGCTGTTTAAAAATGTGATTAGTTAGTGGATAGCACTAATTACTCAGCTGTATGTATAAACTTATGCTCCTTAACTCCGTATTTAAGCCGATTTCATAAATAAGAATATATTAAGATGAAGATCCACCATGACCTCATCGAAAAATCTTGGCATCCAAATGGCGATTCGGCTGGAAAGTGACATCTGCAACAAGTAAAATACGAGACATTCATTTTAGAAATAATTGGAGCCTGCAGGGGCAACATTACGGGCAAACAAAGGCTCCCACGAAGATAAAATATGAAATTTCGTTGCCATGCCCACATGATTGTTAGGAATTTTTTTCTATAAATGGGACTCTAATATATACTAAAATGTCTACAAATAACAATTGGTTTAGAATCTAGTGCTGTAAAATTAATTTACAATCTAATACTAAATCCTATATAGGAAGAACCTAAACATTCTACCGTACTAGTCTAGCTAGGAGTTACTAAGTACCACTTCATTTATTGGGTACCGAAAATTTGGAATTATATGTAACGGAATTCAATTAATCTTGTTCGTAATAGCACTATAAAAATTTTAAATGGTCCAAACATGTACAAATGTGTGTCAATTAATAAAAGTTGAGATTTCATATTATATCAAATAATGATACATCCCACTAAGTTTACTTTTTCTCGACCAAAAATTATTAAAATATCAACATTCGTTTTGCTTTGAAAGTATATATGAGATACTTCGCAATTAATTTTCTGCTATTTTCAAATTCTCTCTCATTCTTACATGAAAACTACTTGTCTAATCATCTTCAACTTGTAGAAGTTGGCTAGAATTAAAAATCTGGGGATGCATTAATGATTAATACTAGTTACCAGAAAGCCCTCCAGAATTTAATATTTCAGTTACAGAAGTTCCATGTAATAATCTCAACATTTGGGAGGATACCTTTCTTGTAACTAATTTTCGATATTCTCTTTTATGTGATAATTCAGATGTTCTTCACAACGGGATCATGTTGATCTAATTAGTTTAGTTGTTGCCCTGATCATTTTTTCGGATTAAACTTGTTCTTAATATTAGTGATATAGATTCATTTACTTAAAAAATATATTTTTACCAAGCACGACGTAGCTAAGATTTACCGTAGTTAAATTGTTTCACCTTTCAAAAGCCGAATTGCATGGGCAAGAAACAAGAAAACAGTGAATGTGATCGCTGCGAAAGTGGAAACGCAAAGTCGTGTAATTATCACAGGAGAAAGTCCACTGCGGTGACACATATTTTCTGGCCCCATTATTTAATTGTATTTCCACCCGTTGACATTTTAATTGGAAAACTAATTTCCAAATTCGTATTCATTAGCGTGTATTTCACTTCGCTCCAATATGATCTTCCGCCCTCCTCTGTAGACTCCTAATAGCTTATCCTCACCTTACAAAACAATTAAATCAACCAATTTGAACATTTAAAAATAAAAATTTATCAATATTAACGTGAACTTTGATAAATTAAACCGTGACGAGTTATCCTCAACTTTTTATCATTCTCATGCGTGTGTGTGTATATATATACACCGTTTCCATATTAACAACCTCCACAATCTTCAGTTTTAAAAATTATATCACAAATCCAACAAAAGAAAGGGTTTACCAACCCATCTTACCTAATGGCTTCCTCTTCCATTCGATCAAAAAACCTAATGCTTAGTATTACATATGTTCTTCTCCTCATCCTTCTCCTGATCATTAGCCCCTCATCGGCGGCTCGGCGAGGACTGACTCTGACGGAAAATGAAGCCATCGACCGACCGGAGAGTGGTAACACGATGGTGAAGCCTCACCGGAGATTGCACGAAACAAGTTTCCGGTACGGAGGGAGGACGTTCAACTTCTTTCCCAAAGGAGTTAAGGTGCCGCCTTCTGGCCCCTCCAAGAGACACAACTCGGTACAGACTTGAGTTTGGACTGAGCCCACACCACCCACGTTCAATTTTTTTTAATCTTCATGAAGCCTTCAATTTTGATTGGGAGAATTTTCATAGTTCAGGGGACAAGATCACAGGAATTTATTGATTTTTTTTTACGTTCGAATGTGTTCCTTGCGTTCATTATCATGTATAAAGATTTAGTAGGGAAGAGTCCTTTGTCTGAAATTTTATTATCTATAGATTATTGTCTCAGGGAAATAGCACGGTTTTCGTTTTGGAGGTCTATTAATTACAACACCATAATGATCATGATCTATTTGATTTGTTATACATATGTAATTTTTATACAATATGTTACGTGGATTTTGTTAATTAGAGTTTTCCACAATTTCTAATCACACCAACATTCATTTCACGCCATGTGGAGTAAAAGTGTTCAAGTTCATACTGATACCTTGAAGATTCATCGAAAAAATATGTTTTCTCTGTATAACTCACCAATAATGGCCACCAAGAAGTTTGACTTTAGCCGATTCGACAAAGCCAGCTTTTGGATTATAGTGGTTATGTGTAGATTTTGCGCCCACTTACTACTTTACCCTAAACTCACGGTGCTTACCTTTTTTTATGACGGATCATGTATTTATTTCCTTTTTTTAACAGAATGGTCATCTCTGTATCTACTGTATTGACAAAATTCGAACCGCTTATTTTTACTTTGCACCACTTGGACTTCTGATGGTATCAAATGCTGAACTTTAGGCAAATGAAATGACGTAAAATTGCACTACGTATGATAATTATGACCGCCTTTTGGGGATCTCGTTTTGCTCAGCTGTAATATTAGCTGGCGCCAAAACTATTGAATTAGGTTACACCTTTTGCTTTTATATTTGTTGAGATATACTCTTTCACAAATTAAATTAGTAAACATCACATTATAAAAATAATATAAACAAAAATGTATTGGTTCCATCCTTTCCTCTTCATTTTCGTCAAACCTTATTCTGAAACAATTTGCTACGATAAAATATAATTTAGATGAATGAATCACCAATTAGGCACAGAAGCCTTGGAGTAGTATGTCTCATTATAGTTCAATCTTTTGGCAACATTCTCGAGGCATAAAGTCTTCATTTGTTAGAGTGTTTTCAATTAAATAAATATTTAAGCCTATATATATATTTCCGAGGAGACGTGTAGGGGAAAATTCTACTCTTGAATCTGGAAATCTGTAATTGTGTGGTGAGTTCCCCGGACACTCATTCTCAAAGAATGTTTGCGACCTTTGACTCTGCTTATTTTATTTAATCTCCTTACCGAATTTTAATTTGATGACATCAGTAGTTTAAATAATTAATATGGTAAAAGCTAATGTCACGTTTCGTTGGTGCTGACGGAATCTTGGGGAAATAATTGAACAGAGGAACCACCAGGGTCATTATGAGATAATACACCGTTGAGGAAGAAAATTTGTATTTACTTTCGATTTTGGATTAGTGTACATTTTTTCAATTAAATAAGTTAAAATCTCAGATGATATTTTTTGCAATTATCTCTTTTCTGTGTCCACTACGAGTTTTTGCTCAAGGAAATCACGCAGATGTTGGTTCATGGGATAGTGACTGGACACATTTTTGTTGGAAAATCGGGTGGAAGATGAAAGAATCTCGGTGTAATGTTTACTCTAACAATCTTCTGAAATTTTTATATAATTAGTTTGATTCACTAATATAAATTTTTGAGTACAATAACTCTACGAATAATTATCGTGTGAATATCAAAATAACTTATACTTCTTCGATCCGATTAATAACATTCTAAATTTAAATTTATGATGATGTTTATAAAGAAGAAAGTGAAAGTATGAGAGTTTTTTGATAGTACTAAAATGAGGATCAACTCACCAATGTGTATGGATAGTTGACATCTTCATCAATGCCTCTTCATCACCCAAAATATCCCTGGGACAATTCAAAGTTCAAACTAGCCCTTGGAGTCGTTCTTCAAGTCTGGCGCCCGTGGGGTCCTAGTCGTGACTGGGTTTATGGCGCCCGCCCTCTACCTCGGATTTACGATAAAGTTATATTATATTTAGAATTATTATTGTTTTGTTTTGGGTATTCAGAATGTTGATATGGGTAGTCATCACTTATTCAATTCCTTCCAATCATTCTTGGTTCACCATGCTCAATTCTTAACGGATCATGGGCTTGGGGAATCAGCACTTGAGGCCCAAGATTATTATTTTAAGGTTCTGTGTATCTTTAAATTATCATAACAGACTAACATTAATGATTTAGCTTAATATCTAATTAGATATAAAAGCGTCATCAGATCTTAAACACACTTCCTTATCCCTAATTGGCTCGTGGAAAGTTTAACAAAATTAGTACAAGATCTTGATTTGTTGTAATCAAGACTCGTGGGCGATGATTGAGTGGGAAAGTTTGTTTATGACACAAAAACTACTCCAGCGTGTTATAACAAATGGTCAATTACGGGTTTAATTACCAAATAAACCCACGAGTTCTTATGTAATTGGATAGGATCTTGTAAGATAAATTGTAATGTACGAACAAAATAAAAAGTCTCATTTTGACATGTACTCTTGGAACTAGATGTGATGATTCTATGTGGATGTAAACAATATAGTTATAATCACCACGAGACAAGATAAAATTATATCTAAATAATAAACAATATAAACAAACTAAGTTTTGTCACAATTCACATTATTTGATATAAATTTATATCATTCATCTCTAATTCCGGAAAACTAAGTTTCACAACCTTGGGACATTTAGAACCTTTTCCCCGCTTTCCGGTAAGTAGTGGTTTAACTTTTGAAATTCCTGGCCTAACTATGGAAATCAAATTGGTAATTTTGTAAATTATCATGTTTTTCAACTTGCTGAGTAATCCCTCGATACCGCCATACTGGCCTAACTTAATTCTTAAACGCAATTACGAAGAGTTCGAGACTCGCAGAAGAGACAGACAGAGAGAGAGGGGTCTGCAATTTGAATAATTGCATCGACATGCTAATAATTGGACAATTCAAACAACGACTACAGTCCAATTCTGGGATTTGTTTCGATACTATATAACCATTTCGATTCCTTACAAAATATGGTACGGAACAGAAAACAAGTTCTTGTAAGTTGTGTTATTCCTCTATCTGTGCAAAACTTTCAATTTATTTTGCCCGTTTCCAATGAATGTTTGCTCCAAATCAGCGTTGTAAATCCACAATGAACCAGGCAGCTGTTGCAACCCAGTCTTTCTCTTGATCTTTTTGCCGTGCCACCACTAGTTTGAAACCACATCGCAAAAACCATAAATAAACAACTTATGTTACACGAAAATTTTATCGTTAAATATTGATCCAGGTTGCAATAAACTTGTGGAATCTAAAGAACTAAAATTAACGTTTGGATTTCTGTTGTATTTTGATTTCCTAATTTAATAAACGCTCACCAAATACTGTAATACCAAAATATGATAATCTGAAACGTGGAGAAAAAAGAACTTCTATTTCGGAAGAGAAAGGACCTACAAGACAAAAGCGACACGAATCCTTCATCTTGTTGCCAAAGGTCCAAACCTATACATACATGCGTAGATGATTATACAACCAACCAGTAATAAACCGATCAACAAACTGAAACCCATAACCAAACCAGGCCGGTCGGACCATCTCATATCCGAATATTCAAAATATCAAACTCTAAGCAAGTAAAAGCTGAGCTCAGGGCCACCAGACCCGTCAGGATTCATCATGTAAAAAGCCTCCGAGTCCTTAGAACCAACGACCCTCTCGAACCTGGCCCTCATGTACATGAGCTCACCTTCCCCATCCCCACCTCCGAGCTCGCTGCTGCTCCCAGGGAGGACCCCAGCTCCCATAGAGATGGGCTCCACTGCCTTGAGAACCTTCCACTCTTCGGCCCCACACTCCCTTCTCGTCGCGTACCCGCACTTCTTACCGTTGCAGTAGGTCCTCCAGAGAGGCTCCTCGAGCAGCTTCCCGGGCTTCTTGGATGGCTTCCTCTCGCACTCCAGCGCGATCCTGACCAGCCCGGATGCCATCTCCTTGACCAGGACGCTCGTAGGCGTGGCCAGCTCGATGAGGAAGGCCGGGCTTAGCTTGGCGTCCTCCTGGAACGCGAAGTGCACGTGCCCTCTTCGGTACCCGAAGAGGGTACCTATCACCTTGGTACCTAACCCTGAGGACGACGAGCTGCTTACAGGTTTATTGAAGACGTTGAAAGCTGACCTGAGCTTGGAAACTGCAGCTGCCGGAAGCTTCTTCTTCTTCTTGGTTAAGGGTTTGGGGTGATTCTTTCTTAGCTCCTCGTAGCCTGAGAATGATGAGAAGTGGCGCGAGTTGAAGGCGAGGGATTCGGCATCCTCTTCGCCTTCCTCGACGATTTTCTTTGGCCAGTTGAAGTACCTCCTGGAGAAGGAGAAGGAGGAGTCATGTGGGGACTTGGAGGACATTATAGTCTTCATGGCTACTGAGGTGAGAAAGGGCTAAAAAATAATGGAAGGTGAGACTTGTGAAGGTTTCTTCTCAAAGTGGGATTTGGACTATATTATTAAGGAGACAAGAGGTGAGAGAGATTGTTAGGGGTGGGATTTTATTGTTTGCTTGTGGGATGCACTGGTTCTTGTCAGAGGTTGTGGGGGATAGAGGGAGAAAAAATCCTGACAAAAAGAAGGTAAACGGCCTCCACCTACCTGTGGGGGAAGGATTTGGAATAGACAAGAGAGAGAGAAGAGAATGGGGAGATGGTGAAAAATTGGTAAGAAGAATAGTGGAAGATTCTGAGGCGACAGTAGTAGCTTAAGGCTTTTGTGTTATTTCTTTAGTCGCTTGGGAGAACAAGGATGGGCTATCCTAGTGGAGCAATCTGGAAACACGGAAATAGTGTACTGTATAATTTTTTAAGGTAAATTATCTTTTGATCTCTGTTATTTAACGATATTTGTATGTCAAAAGTTATTGTTTTGAACGAAATAATTTTATTCTCTTAATTTGTTAAATATCAGGGAACACAAGAAAAATATATTTTTAAAAAATATCTAATATCCAGAGTTGAGATATTTGAGAAAATTTGATATTTTTTAACTTATTAAATAAAAACATTAAATTCTAAGTTAATTTTGCATTGGAAAACCGGTTTGGTAGGAGCTGAAAAACAGTATTAAAACAGCAACCAGCAAGGGACAAGCACAAGGACTTTTGTTACGCCTTTTCAGCTTGGGTTGGTACTGATTATATTCTGGCCCAGCCAAGCACCAGGAGTAGGAAGAGCTCGTGTATCTATATGGCTGTGGGGGTGTCTCGCTAGCCACCATAGTGTCCGGTGAATTCTCTCCCTTGATTTGGTTTTATCATCTTGGGAGTTGAAGTACATGTGTGGCAATGTTATGCCTTTTCACAGTTGGGCGTACAAACACAATCCTGTAAATTTTTGGGAAATGTTGAAAGCTGTATTTCCTACTATCATTTAAGTCTCCCTTTGTAACTCTCATGACTGTTAGATAGAGTTCATTGCTTAATTTTAATTGTGTTAATGGACCTAAAAGCAGCTTGGGATCTAAATGCTAAACAAGTGATACTCGAAACAGACTCCAAAATTGTGGCTGAATTATTGGAAGCGCAGGAAACACTCAATCCTAGATGCTCTTCTATTTTGATTGACATTAGAGATATACTATCGAGAAGTTGGGATGTGAAGATACAATATGTATATCGCGAAGCCAACGGCTGTGCCGATTGGATGGCGAATTTGGCTTTTGAGATGCCATTAAGCTTACAGCTTTTTAGTTCTCCTCCGTTGGGAGTTAGGAAGCTGCTGTCAAGGGATATGAGTGATGTCTCTATCCCACGTTCCATTATACGCACTGTATGATCTTAATATAATCTATGGGCTTTGACCCTCTATTTTAACCAAAAAAAAATTGTGTTAATGGACACTGTCGACCCAACAGATTACATTTACGTGGACCTATATCTAGGTTATATATGTGCAGATAGAGAGTATTGAGGAGAGAGGAGCGAGGAGAGTCCATTTTTAAGACAAATTTGTCCCAGTCGCTGACTGATATAGTGATATATGTAAAGCGATTGTCCAATTTAAAGGTGAACAAATGAATCGAATTGGAAAAATTTAGATGTACCAGAAAATTGGAAATGAAAAGTTAAATTTGGGCTTTTCTAAATTATACGAATTAAAGGATATGCATGGACTTCTTACAAAATAAAAAAAAAACTATGAAATGAAAGTGAAAAAAAATCGGTCGAAATCACATGAAAAAATCTCATTCTAAAAAAATACACATGTCCTTATCAAAAAAAAAATTCAGTTTCAAATAACAGAAATTTTAGTATTTGAAGAAACAATGCCAACATTAAATTATTAGAGCTGAATTCGAAATATACATTAATCGATTCCATACTTGAATCAAACCCCATCTTTTGGTATAATTTAGTCCAGAATCAACCAAATAATTGATGAAAATGCATGCATTAGACATTAGCACACAATAGGAAATGATCAAAATCGGTGAGAATAATCAAAACCGGTAAGAATAAATTATTGATCCTTGTGGATATATTATTCTTTCTACCGAATAACACTCCAATTTGTAGACAAGCTTCTGATGACAGTATGAGCAGATCCCTCTACCATTAACTGAGCTTTTTTAGGAAAGTCGGATCATCCAACAATTAAATGTCCATATCAAACTATCTAATCATTATGGCTACTGGCTATGAAAACATCGAGCCAATAAATTTTAGCCCCTAAATTCAATTGTCCCTAGATTATATAGGTCGGCTGCTCGATGTATGACTGGCGTTCAACGATCATCTAGCTGTATCTGTTGAAATCTTCGCTCTTCGTAGATCCCTACGTCCAAAGTGAAGGCAACTAGAAAAAATACAAAGACATGCAGGAATTTTATTTTCACTAAATTTAGCTATTAGCAACGTAACAAAATTAAATTTAGCTAAGAACTAGTTATTGCTCTGCATGTGCTATATCTTACAAACTCAATTATTAGGCTCCTTCGGTGTTTCGTAGTTTACTTTGAGAACTAGATGCTTCCTTGAATTCTTCTTTACTTTCTTGTGACATTTTATAGTTTATTTTATTGACAATTAAACATGTTATCTTATATTGGTCTAGTAATGAAATTGTTGTACAAAAGAGTATTCGACTCTTCTGGAAGATGTAATAACGAATTTTAGTTTAAGCCGTATCATTCATTTAGTCAATTTTATGGAACCGATAAGACCACGGATCAACTAACATGGCTACTCCCCCAACAACATAGAATTATTCTAATCGGCTCGTAAAGTATGCTATTATTTTTTTTTTTTGCAACGACACAGACGTAGAACACAATATATTATTACAAAGTGATAATTTTTCTAATTTATCTAGTCAAATATTCATTGTTATGTTTTGAGAATTTTAAAATTTTATGAAACTTAATGATAGTTCTCAGTTACTCCTGAGTTACTCCGTTCATTGATAGAAGTATAGTTATATTAATTTATCAATGAGGATCAGTCCAGATCCTTTGATATGTAACACTTTTAGTTCAATAAACGGGTGCTGAGCCACTCACCAGTTCACCAAAAAAAGTATAGTTATATTAATAACTCTTTGTCAAATCACAATTTCCGAAATTATAATATGAGGTCCCTTACTCAAAAGTCAAGAGCCAACTCCAAATAATGAATAGAACAGACAGTATTAGTTAAACAACCGATTGAAAGAGCAGCTGAGGAAATTCAGTTCCGATTAAGACAAAGAAAGGAACAAGATTCAGTTACATTACGTCATATATTCTATGTTAATGTTACTAAACTTTAAAATTAATTTACAAGTAAATGAGAAAAGTCGATGAAAGTTTACGAAAAAGTGAAGTACCATTTTTGAAAACCATGAAACCTAAATGCCGCTATTCTGTTTCTTAAAAATCTCCTACCTTCGAGAAACATCATATATCTTTCATTATAACAAAAAAAAACTATAAAATTATAATATCATGACAAATGTCGAAATTTGAACATTATATCTTATACAAATTTATAAGGCTTTGCGTGATTAGAGTACGAGCATTTTGACTAGACATTCTTATGTATAATTACAAGACACTTAACGTTAGAAAATACAAAAAGAATAGTTTTTTTTTGTCTTACAGTGAGTCAGTTAACATTTTGTTCCCAATCAATAAAACTAATCATAATCGGCTTACCCGTTACCAACAAATTACCGGTGCCCAAGAAATTCAGAACCCACCAACCCTCTATGGAAGAAAAGCTACCTAATTGCCGAACCAAATAGAAATATCACAATCCTCGCACCTCACACGTATGTACTTACTACATGTTTAAATTTAACATATTAGATTTTTTTTTTAATACCTCTGTGTATCTGGATATTTATTGTGATGATCAATCTATGTTGAGTCCAGTGATTAAGTCTTTTAAAAATATCAAAATTCTTTTGACAACTATTTGATTGTATTTTATTTTTAAGTATTCGAAATTCATATTTCTTAATCAAGTGATAGTTGATATTCAATATCTAAGATAGCGACGCATCAGATAACTCGTGCAGCTAGGATACTGCATTCGTCACACATCTTGATATTAGGTAGTTGTGCGAATTGATCATTCATTTTCGAGAACAAAATTGGAGCCAACTTTACGTTTAAAAATGATAAGTAATTATGTATTTGGTATTGGTGGGGCTAAAAACTGTTACGGCCTTACGGGTGGAACACTTTGTTCCACGCTCTCGCTGGATATAGATCAGAGTTGCTCCCCACGAGCAAGACCTTTTCAGCAGATGGTGATCGCGACTTCTTACCGCTGAATATCAGCAGTACTATGAGGGTTGGTTAATTTTTGTTTTTCTGAAAATGGAGCGGCGAAACTCTTATATAAATAACTCAAAAAAATATCATAATTAACTTAAAATCTCATCTTGCGAGATTATTTCTATCAATTTCGATAAATTTCTAACACGTTAAACTCAATAAAAAAATTCTAAATAAATTTCTAACCTGTTAAACTCAATAAATTTCATATTTTGTGTAGATTTAAGTTTTGTGAAATCTGTAGTTTTTATATTTGAATATTGTCAGTCACTATCATAGACATGATTTTTTTTTTGTAATAACTAACATTTCTATAGATTTTAAATATCAAAGTGCATCAACTAAAATATGTCAAATGTCATTTCGCAGCATTTTATGAGAATTTGACAGAGTTCTACGAGTCCAACTCTATCAAAATATAATTATTGATGGGAAATCATCTTTTTAATAAATCAATCTAAAAGTATGAAGACTCTGATGCCAATAGCTAACATGTAACCTTTAAAAAATAACTTTGGAACATGCCTATATACATACGTCGTCCAGAGTTCGGCCCATTCAAAATTGTTCGACTAGATGCAAGCCCGTAGAAGTCAGCCCATAAGTGGCCCGAAACTTTTTATATTATTAGATTGATGTTTTATTACTACTTGTAATACGTTCATCCTTACATGGACTATGGAGCTTGAAGAGGCTTATCGAAGGTGGACATCCCTATCTCAATCCTTTGAACTTCTTGCAAGTGGAGATTGATGGAGAGTTCTAGGAGTCATTTTACACATATATTTCGATACGATTTCTTAATTAAACATGGTCGAATTATTTAGGATCCAATGAATCAAACCTTTTGTAATTTAGAGTTGAGTAAAATGAGTCCAGACACTCCGGAAAACATAGAATAAGAGTAAATATGAAACTTAAGAAAACTAACGTCGTTGTATCTTTCCCGTCTCAGAAGAAATAAAGTAATATTTTAGACTCTTCTTTTTTGCTTCACATAGATAGTTAAGGTTTTTATGGAATCGTATGCTCGTTGTTCTTGGAACTTTATCCTCTGTTCTCTCCATAATACTACGGAGATCCTCAACAGACTGAGGTACGAAGACCATAACAAGCTTAGAGATACTCTATTGATCACCATAAATGGAATAGCTAAAAGATTGTAAAAATGTATTGATTGAATCGTAGTTATTTTATTGGCTACAAGCTATACAATATATAGAGAAGATGTACAACAGCTAAAAAACTAGATAAAAAAATCATTTACATATCGTAAGTGTATATTGCATTATCTGTAGAATTGCAGACGTTTAACTTGGCAAGTTCTATTATTTGTGTGTGCAACGGTTCTTTCCTGAGTAATCGCACATTGTAAATCACTATGCAGAACGCACATTGTAAATCACTATGCAGAATCTAAGAGATATCGAGTCTCAGAATTATGTAACAATCAACAGAATTTTGGGAAAAATTTTCTTGATGAATCTGATTCATATAATTTTGATTTTTCACCTATAGTCGGGTTTGCTAAATTGATCCGCCCATCCTTTCCAAAAATAGCTGCATGAATGAGAAACAAAGGTTGAGCACCACCAATCTATAGTCATAATTCGTTGTCGGAACCTGATCCTTTTTTACGATTAATCCGTATGTCAAGGTTTTTTTCGCTCGACGAGCATATGCTTATTTTCCACGAGACTTTCTTGTCAACACCCTAAATAATCATGTTGTTGCTTATTTCAAACCAGTAGATGATGAATTTCACTTCTATTTTAGTCCAGTTGCTTCCAGTATCTTTTGGGCCCGAGGTTGGGGCCTAATTTACCCATAGGCCCTTGTAATATTGTGGTGGGTACGAAGAGGCCCAATTAATGCCTAGATGTAAATCTCATCATCATATAAGGTCAAATTTTATTTTAGTTCATAACTTAAAAAAATTATACAAGTTTAAAAGAACATAAAAAATTCCTTTAATTGGTTGTTTTCGAACACCTCTCCCTCCTTCTCCGGCGAGTGCCGGCCCGCCAGCGCCTTTGCCTTCACTAACAATCGTCAACGAACCTAATCCAGAATATGAACCATAAAAAAAATGCCGTATCATATCCAAGGTTTAGTACGTGATCTTATCTCTATTCAAGGTTTTTTTTTATAAGTAAACACCCCAATTTAACACTACAAATTTTTTACACCCAAGCCAAAGTTTGAACCTTGAACCTCCTTTGAAGGAGGCAACACCTATACCGCTAGGCTACAAGCCTTTTGGTTGGAGTGACCAAAGGTTGGAGTGACCAAATGTTTTCTTACCATTTTAAAGAAAATTATTGATTTTTAATTCCATTTCTATATTTCGGATACTAAAATAAAATCGACATTAATTTTTTTGGCATGACATTAGTAATTCGGCCAATTTAGTTGGACTTTTGTTTGCAATGACCACTAGATACTCAAATTATGTAAGTGAGTGACCATCAATGAAGAAAAATAAGTAATCTGAGATTGAAATTTGTTAAATTTGAACGGCTAAGAATTTATTTTACCCAATATGACATGAAACTTTTTTAGGTTGCCGCGCATAATCCGTGTCGGTAGCATCGCAATTGTACAATTCCCACCAACGTGGAATCTCTTGTCCGAAAAAGATGCTCAATGGCCTTATGAACTTTCTAAAAGTGACGTTAAATCACTGTACATGCATATGTTGCAAATTCTAAGCTTGTCAAGCAAGGGTATGCTCTTTGTTTTTGTTTTTTTAACTTTTCCCCACAATAGTGATGTCCAGCTGATCTTTAATCCAAACAACTCTTGTCCTTCCGGTGCTTCATGCGTGACACCAGGTGTAACTAGCTAGCCACCTTATTATTCCCAGAAAATGTCCTATATGCCTAACATCTTCAAGTGTCAATCAGCTAGTCATTTCCTTTCCATTTGATTGAATTAGACTCACACTTATTGTGCATATCACTTATTGTGAATATCACGACTTGTATTAGGTGGGATAGCATAAACAAGTACATCAAACATAGTTGCATATTTATTATGATTTGTTTTTCATTAAAATTTCAAAGCAATTTTTGTTTTATTATAATTGGGGATTCTTTTGAAAAATAAAATTGAAATAAGAAATATCAACCAAATAAACTGTCACTAGATCGCACATTTTAAAAACATATTGTAGTATTTTGAAATCTACAATGAAGTTTTACCAAAAAGGTTATTTGCTACCGGACCTAACTTTTTATTACCCTGGCTGAATTCCTCGTCAAAGTACATGCACATAGTATTTGCATAGAAGCCAAATAATTGGTCTCTTGACGCATGAGGGCCTAGAGTGACCATCTAGTGTTAGAAAATGGAATCGTAGTTTGTGTTTCATGCACCATACAATTCCATCCTTTATTTTTATTTTATTTTTTTTTTTGGTGAATATGATAATACTATAAACTGAACAGAGTCCAGACCACCCTTACAAGAACAGGAGACAGATTACATTTGCATTGAACCAAAGGTTAAATGCAAACCAAATCTAGCCAAATGCCCAAAAAGAAACAATTAAAAAACTTTCAGAGACTCCAAGATAAGAAGAAGATGTTGATTACAATCCTCTTTCAGGATGTTTTCCCAAATCAACCATTCCTGGCCTCGACGTAGAATTGAGTTTATCAGTTCTTCTTTGTTAGCTCTCCCGCCTTCAAAAATAATCTTGTTCCGGTGATGCCAGATCCCCCAAGCAATAGCCCCAAATAGTACATGCCAAATCTTTTTAATCGGGCCACCATCTACAAGAGCCTCCCAAACAGAAACAGCGGAGTCTATACTCAGGAAGCCTGACCATCTTTGACCGATCAGCTTGACAAAGAAATTCCACACATGGGTTGAGAATGTACAGTGAAAAAGAAGATGGTTGCATGTTTCGTCCTTCCGCCAGCAAAGTGGGCAGAGGGAGTCCCAAGCATCGATACAACCCGAACGAATTAGAACATCTCTGGTTCGTATTTTCCGATGTGCTGCAATCCATAGGAAGCACTTGACCTTCATTGGGATTCTTCCGTCCCAAATTTTCCCCAACTCAGAAATGAGGGGAGTGACCGGTAGGATGGTTTTGTAATATGACCTGCGTAATTCTTGAATAGAAAAAGTAGTAGCTGAAGTTGTCTTCCATGCGATCGAGTCAAGTCTATCGCGATGCAATTGGATCGTTGCCAGCTTATGTATGAGGTCCGAGAGCAGATCATCCTCCCAGGCGAACAAGTTCCGTCTCCACTGGAGATTCCAAGACCAAACTTCATCTCTCCACTCCCCACACTCTTGAATCCTAGCATTTGGTGTTGCAGTAACAGAGAATAATCTCTCAAATTGGAGTTTGAGTGGAGCACCAATCCAAGGATCAGACCAGAAATACAGCAGTCTACCATCTCCCACCTTAATGTTTATGCCCGAGAGAAACACATTATTGAGGGCAGAGTCCTCGGCCATAGTTGCGACAATTCCAGCCCAAATACCTTTATTGTTGCGAGGGACTGGGATGTCCAGATTTGAGGAGGAGTCTAAGGCGTGGATTCCAGAAATTATTGAGGCCCAGAGGGAATCCTTATTGGTGATAAATCTCCAGCACCATTTGATTAGCAACGAGTTATTCTTGATCGTCAAATCCTCCAGTCCCAAACCTCCTAGAGATTTTGGTTTTGTAACAAGCTCCCACCGTACCAATGAGCTCCCCTTTTTTTCGGAATTGCCAGACCATAAGAAGTTTCTCAGTTTTTGGTCAATTTTCTCACAGACTCCTTTTGGTGCCTTGAAGATGGATAAGAAGTAACTAGGCAGAGAAGACAAGACAGCTTTAACTAGAATTAAGCGTCCACCTAGAGAAAGAAAACAACCTTTCCATAGAGCAAGTCGAAGGTCAATTGCATTGATCACAGATTTCCAGCTAATTATTCTCTTCATGTTAGCACCAAGCGGCATTCCAAGGTAGTTTATTGGAAGATCTGAAATTTTGCAGCCCCATGATACGCTAATATCATGAAGTGTTGACTCCAAAGCATTAATTCCAATTAGTGTAGTCTTTGTCGAGTTGATACAAAGACCGGATGACATGCCAAAAATAATGATCAAGGATCTTAGGTTCTCCAGACTAGCACTATCCAACATAGAGAAGAGCAATGTGTCGTCTGCGAATTGAAGAAGGTTAACCTTTTGCTGCACATTAGGGATAGTAATTCCTTGAATGAAGTTCAAATCAGAGGCTTTATTGATGAGGACTCTCAATCCTTCTGCAGCAATGTTAAACAGGAAAGGCGATAATGGATCTCCTTGTCTTAGTCCACGGTGGAGCTTAAAAAGCTTGGTAGGAGAACCGTTAACCAGAACAGCGGAGGATGCACTAGAGACACAAGCCATGATCCAACTCCTCCATTTTGTTCCAAAGCCCATTGCCTGCAAAACTTCGTGAAGATAATCCCAATCTAGAGAATCAAAAGCTTTCTTGAAATCCAACTTGATCAAAGCTGCACCAGTTCTGTTAGACTTCAGAAAGCCGATGACTTCGTTAGCTACCATGACCGAATCTGAGATTTGCCTCCCAGTAATAAAAGCAGATTGTTCCTGTCCAATAATTTCATCCATGACGTTCTTAAGTCTTTCGGCAAGGACCTTGGCTATTATCTTATACAAACAGCCAACAAGACTAATTGGTCTAAAGTTAGACAGAAGTGGGGAGCCACTCGACTTTGGTATCAAAGTGATAAAAGAGGAAGTGGTCATGCTATGGAGCCTTCCGGTGTTGAAGAAATCTAGCACAAAATCAAACACGTCTTCACAAATTGTATCCCACATAGCTCGTAGAAAGTTAAAATTAAAACCATCCGGACCAGGAGCCTTGTCGCCATGGCAACTCCAAACTGCTGCTTTGATTTCTTCTCTGGAAGGGGTAGATTCAAGCATTGAGCACGAGGAGGAACTGACTTGAGAGAATAGATCAGCCCGAATACGCGGTCGAGGGCCAGATTGCTTGAGAAATTGGTGCAAGAACTGATCATGAATATGATCCTTAATTTCAGCAGGCTGAAGAAGAGTTCTCCCAAAAGCCTTCAAACTACCGATATGGTTCTTCGATCTCCTGTAGGCTACCAAGGCATGAAAAAATTTTGAGTTTTTATCTCCCTCTTTTCCCCAGCGTAGTCTCGACTTTTGTTTCCATATTGAGTCCATTTTACTCCTTAGGGTTGTCAGTTCTGCTTCCCAGGACCTTCGCTTGGCTATATCCTCCGCAGAAAGAGCGTCGCTTTCTTCCTTAATATCCAACTTATGGATACCATCCTCAGCCTCAATAATCTTTTTGTCCACTCTTCCAAAATGTACGTCGTTCCACTCCTTAATCTTAACTTTTAGGAGCTTGAGTTTATAGACAATCCTATGCGGCCCATGTGTTACAGTATTAAGTTCAAGCCACCAATCCTTAGCTCTTTCCAGGAAACCAGGAGCATCCAGCCAACAGTTAAGAAATCTAAACGGCTTTGGGCCCCAACTTATAGAGGAAGTTTTAAGGACCAAAGGATGATGGTCAGACTTACCTTTTGGCAAAGCAAGCTGTGTGAGGTTTGGGAAGGCTTGAAGCCACTCGGGAGCAACCAAGAAACGATCAATCCGGCTCGCAGAGCCTCCTTTCCTCCAAGTGAACTTCTGTCCCTCCAAAGGTAAGTTTATCAAGAGGCTTCTGTTAATGAAATCCTTAAAAGACCTAATGCCCCTGTTATTAGTCGAATCAAGGTTCTTCCTCTCCCTGGGATGACAAACAGCATTGAAATCACCTAAAATCATAAAAATCGCAGCAGGCTTTGAATTCTTAAAAAGCAAAATATCTTCCCAGACACTTTCTTGGTCGCTAGGAGTGTTAGGTGCATAAACAGAAATTAGACAACAGTCCAAATCTTTCTCCACCAATCTTCCGGACACGGCCATCCATCTAGCAGATTTATGTACGCTGTAGCTTCTCATAAAGTCTGTACTCCAGATACAAATGAGACCTCCGGACCTACCAACAGACGGAATAAAATCCCATCCTTTATATGATTTGAGTTGACAACAACGTTTTGGATGGGAGCATCATAAGGAGTTAAGAACCAAACAAGTGCAATATAATTCATATCCAGAGCAAATATTTGAATTTGCAATGGAGAAAATCATCAGTCTATGCATGGTATATTATATGTGGACGTTGCAGAGTCCTTGCAGAGAATTCCTTCGGATGTTCTTGTATGGATAGTAGAATGTAAACACCTATAGAAGATAAAAAAAAAGTAGAGCACTAGTAGGGTAGACAGATGATATATACGTGATTCTTTCGATATACATATATCTCCGAGACGGAGATGATAACATGACATATAGAATACAAGAACACTAATGTCTCCTAAAAAAGAACACTAATACGCACGAGTTTCCAGTTTGACTTGAGACAAACCCTTATAAATCTCAAATTCGTTAATTTTTAGGCCATCTAGCTCGTAGATCCAAATGGCTATGAAACTAAATAATGTAAATTCGAATGTTATATAATTTTTGAAAGCTTTGCTAAAAATATTTAACAATAATATATTTTAAAGAACTGAAATTTTAAATTAATTGATTAACTTAATACAACTCAATTTCCTTCACCTTAGATATCTAAGCATTCTTGTTGGTCGTCTCTTAATTATCTGTGGACGGTATATAACAGTAATTAAAGCCAAATGTGCATTATTATCAACATGTGATCTGTGATAACGACTGCCACCATTATTTCTAATCTCAAATTATTCTGGGTCGTAGCAGGAAGTCAATAGCTATTTAATACGACACTGGTCGATTCAGATAGCCACCATTCGCTAGATAACCGAATTCCTTCTTGGCCAACTCTAGTACGTGTCAATTTTGCGAGCAACAAATATGCTTTTCTGACAGAAGTTGCGTAAGAAATCATCACCGGAAGATCTCACTAATGAAAGTCTAGTTCAGCCAACTCTAAAAGTCAGCTTAGTGCGTGGTTAGACTAGTGTAGCAAATTTAAGCCAACTTTAAATCTCGAGTCTTTTCCTTAGCGTGAGCACTTTTGGATCAAAATTATCCCGTGATACTCTCATATATTTAGGTTTAGAATATTTTGAGTTTAATACAATGTTCTTTAAGACACATCAAACTAGTATTTTTCTGGTAAATTTTATCTAAATATAAACGACAACATAGATATAAAGTACACCACGAAGCAAACATTTGCATAAGTGAAGCAATTGAATCGTATGTACAAGTACATCTTTCAAACAGAACCCACGGTCATGTGAACAATACGAGATTTGCAACCGCAAGATTTGTTAAAACCCGTCGTGGTGGTAAAATTCAGTGAAAAAATCATACCGAAGTCTCCCTCTTGTTATCGGCCACATGCCATGCCATCTAGGATCTTCTACGTGACTCACGACGTGGTGTGTAATTTTTTTTTACCTACTTTGTACTTCGAACCATTTTTACTTTATCACATAGAATCCCCCTTCCAATTCTCCACCCCACAACAACGAAGAAACTACCCCATTAAGAGTCATTAGCTATAAAGTGCCCTTGATGGTGGCAACTTTAAACTCTCCAATTCGTTGAAAAGTGGAGCTGGTTGAAGCCAGATTTTTTCCTGAGCAATAGAGTTACGCCAGAGTCAAGCCATCTCGTGGTGGATGATTTGTTAATTGATCATCGTCGTTCGCAATTTTTTTCATAATTACCTACTTTTGCAGGGTCAAATATTATACAAATTGTCACCACCGTCCCCCATAGTTGGCCGTTCATATCGTTATCAAAAGCTTGACAATTAAATATCATGTTCTTTATCTAGATGTGAAAATATTAAATTCCCAATTTATTCCTTTCACCATGTTGGCATGGTTATACATGCTCGATAATTATTTCTTCTTTTTTCCTTCTATTGTTATTTTGTTTAATTATTTCGGTTTTTTAGTTCGTTGTATTTTTTATTTTTTTTTCCTAAATAAAAATAAGATCGTAGTTATTGAGGAGGTAAGAACTCTATTGTTTACTCGATTAGCGTTCTCAGCGCGGGTAATTGGACGATAAAAGCCGAAAATGACCTAATGTTTCACTTGTGCTACGATGGGGGAGTGTAAAAAATGTGGCGTGTAAGGAAATTTAGAGGATATGATTGTTAGAAAGAAAGAAAAAAAGGTTAATTTTCTAAGATGTGGATAGAGGACAAATGATTTGAACACATAAAACTATTTTGAAAAAAAGGGAGGAAATATATTGAGAGAAAAAAACAAAGATTTATTTCCTCTCCGATTTCTGTCCAACCGAACAACAAATTCTCTGATTATTATATTGCTAACTGTCATAGTATTATTTTCGAGTTCGCAAAACCCAAAAATTCGTTGAACTTATAGTTTAATCTTTTCACCCTCATTTTTCTCTGTTTTCACCCTCATTTTTCTCTGTTTAAACATGCTACTAATCAAATTTTTATTAGCCATGCGGTTTGTAATTTGGAAAAGATTTTTAGAGCACCTCGTATCGGTTTTTTTATTATTGTAATGGTAAATTGTATTGACAAAAACAGCAGCATACAGTTATAAGAGTAGGTGCAACCGCACTACAAGGCCAAGCCTCCAAGACAACCAAACTAGTAGGGCCACATACGACAGCTACTATTAGGTGATCCGGAATACAAGCGCACCTCGTATCTTTTGACAAACTCACTAATCTCTGTTAGAGATAAATAAAAAGGCAAATTATTCTCTAGTCTTTGGTCTTAATCGAATTCTCTTATCGTGTCTCTTCTTTCTCATAAATGATTTAGCTGTCCCTGTATTTTGAAAAAATATTAGTCTCGGGTCCCTGGTTGACTTCCGTTCCCCTTTTTTCATTTTTTTGTCATGTGAAATGACTATTTTATCCTTCACAAAAAGACAAAAATGAGATAAAATTTGTCATTAAGTGAAAGGTAAAATAGTTATTTCACATGATAAAAATTCTAAAAAAGAGGCTGATTTGGTCGGTGGGGACCCTAGACATACATTTTTAAATAAAACAGAGATTGATTACTCATTTATGAAAAAGAAAGGACCCAATATGAGAATTATGTTAAGTCTAGGAACTAGAGGATAATTTGAGTAATGCTCTTTTATATGCGTTCAACTCTCTTGGCTTCTAAAGATTTCGGATTGTCCAAACTTGAGATCTCTTATGTTAAAATAATGTTCTAAAAATTTAGTTTAAATATTTGTTTGTACATATGTAATTGTTTTAGTTGATTACTTAATTGCTTTTAAGTTGGAAGAGACACAAAGGAGGAATTAAATAATTAAAAAACCAGGCCACCAAGTGCCTACATTAGAGAGCGGCAGGTGGGATTTTAAGGATCGTAATCAATGAAAAAACAGGGGAAGACGTAGCTTCATGAAACTTATATGTCCTCCTAGCCACGAACATCGTTTACAAACACAGCCACGTCTCCACCACTTTCGGACCCAACATGAGAATCCTCGTACCGAAAGAAGATGTTGTTGAAAAGGAAATGTTTTGTGTTCCAGTGGCACTAATTTAAATCTAACTCCCCCAAGTTATTGTGACAAGTCATGTAGTAATCCAACTTTCCAATTAGAATTCAACTTTGACATATGTCGTTGACAATTGCACGCAATTTATGCAAACGAGGAATTGGCCGATGCCTAAGGTATCACCACTCGTCTTATGGATGATGATTCATTGTTGTTGAAGTCATGTAACATAGTACATACAATGTGTAAGATAGATCTGTCTTATTAAAAATTGCATATGAACAATTTTGTAAATTTATATTTAAAGCAAGTCGAATGTTGCATTACTAGATGTCCATGTTGCACCACGTCGCATGTTACATTATTAAATATTTTTGATTAAATGATTTTCCATCATTGTTTGATGTCCAACTACAATTTTATATCGCAAATTGAATTATTGCATGTTTTGAAGTACTATTGTATGTCATATATTGTAACATTGCCCAATTTAGAGATGAAAAACTAAAAAGTTTCTTATAACTGTCCCGAAAAATCTCAACGTGTGATTAAAACCATACGCTCCCGTTTATCCAATGACCCAGATGACACATCGGATAATAGTACTCACCTATCAGTTCAACCCCTCATCTATACACAACAGTTTGTTTCATTAATTACATGTGGTGTAATAAGATATGATATCAGAAGAGTAATTACTATTACTCTGTGCATGTGGTATTTTCACTCATCGCAAGAGGTAATACCGCATTTCAGGTGGTCACACTACTCTTTTCTTTTCTCTAAATAAAATTTGACCATCAGATTTCCAAATATTATCAAGTGTTTCAATTATGAAATTGATGGTGGATATTGATCATGAATAATTTTTTTGGTTGTCTTGGAAGGATCTGATCTAACAAAATCAATGACTTGGCCCCTGACTTCGTATAAAAATATCGCCGATTGATTTCTAAGGCCGATTATGTGCAGAATTTTCTTAATCACTACGATTTTCAAACAACATGGCCAAATTAAATGAAGGTGGGGATGGTTGGATACTTGTCTAAACCTGATGGGCATGGTAGTATCTTCTGCTTTTATTTAATAATCACTATATAATAAAAGATTGTAACATTTTCCACTCTTATAAAACGACGAAAGTTTGTTGACGTTTGCTCAATTTTTTTTAAGTTAAAAAAATTGCTCGGGTTTTTTGTCATAAAGTCAGAACTCCTTTCGGCTCGTGATATTTCCACGACCATTATTCACATCCCAGTAAGTGCTTATGATATACTATTCAACACAAAAATGGTTTTGTAAAGGCATATTAGTACACTAAAATGTTTGAACTAGTAACGTGTGCAAATTGGCACCGTCGTTTTCATCGCCACGAAGAGAAAAAAAGCATGCAAAAGATAAACAGAAAGCAAAGTAGAAGTAGCGGACTCTAGGCATCTGCACATATACTAAAACATGGCAATAGTTTTCCTATCAGTTATTCGAAAACAGGAAATACTGACGTGGCAGTAACAGACTTCATTATTTACCTTTCGTAAAACATATTTTCTGTGGGCTGGGATGAAATTATTATTTCTGTGGTCTATGATGAAAGTAAGAAATTTGAATTTATTAATATTTTACTGTATATTGATTATAAAAATACTATTGGCACTCGTCAGAACCTGACATTATTTCTCCTTATATAGTTATATTATAAAGAAGAAAGAACAATATTGGCCTTTTGATTTTCTGTGGTTATAATGTTTTCTGCGATATTAATAGGTCTTTTGGGGTCTCCTTATTTTTTAATATAAATCTACTTATTAAAAAGAAAAGAAAATGTGTTGTTGTCACAGATAAAAGAAATGTATTTTAACCAAATTATAGATAACATAAATGTTGTTTCTTTCGGATAAAAATTAAAAAAGAGCTATCTTTGGATAATCTAGATTGAAAGGAAACTGACACTGTGTGTGGAAAATTCAACAAAATATGAAAACAAAAAGAAAAGATCGACTGTGACGCTAAAGGTACTACTGTGCCTTGAAAGATCGACAAATCTCGGATACTGTACAATGGATCGAATAGTTATTTGACACTTCGAAAAGGCACAAAGGCACCCCATTTTGAAACAAAATCTTCCCCCAAAAGGGCAATTTACTTCTTCCTTTTTTTTTAATAGATTAATTTCATATAATCCAATTATATATACCAGGTAATATAAAAATTATACACTATTTATTTCTTACATGATTAATCTCTCCCATAACATAGAGATTTCATATACAAAATAAAATTTGACTATCTAATCTAATCTTGAACTTATATATTAATAACATAAGTGAAAATTTTTTATTGTATAGTTCACTTTGGAATATAACTCTATAATGAGTTTTCCAATTCTCCCAAAGAATAGTTTCATAAAATGCACACTATACTTTTTTGATTATTCTACCATGTACAAGTCTCATTCATTCTTCAAAATAAGTGGTAATTTATGAGTTCATACACCAAATTATTTCAGCCTTGCGAGCAAAGTAATCCCATATAAATTTGATAAAAGAGCAAGTGAGAAGAAAATGTCAACATATTCATCCATATCACGGATAGATTCTCAAGAATTCAATCTATGTTTACAAATAATCACAGTTTTTATAATCAGTTTTCTTTTTATTGTGAACTCATGAAACATTCTACATTGAATAATATTTTGCTCCTTCAAATGTGAGGAACATGATGACATTACTGAAAACCAAGTATTTCATAATATAATTTCTTACGCAAAACTATAATTAAGAAAACATCACCACCTAAATATTTTCAACAGAGAACATTCATAATAGTTCCACTTGGAGAGACAATCTGTAACATCTGCATCAACGTTTCTTACTTCTCCTTCCAACACCTCCTCCTCTCTTTCTATGTATATCCTAATTGAATAAAAAAAAAATATAAACACAATGTTAGATTGGGTGCTACTATTTATATAGTGAGTGGTACTATCCAGATTTTATTCACTCTAATCGATTTAGGTTAAGAAGTGTGTGTATGTTAATCATAAACTTGAGATCTGCACGCACAATATACCAAAAGTTTTTGGGTACTTTTACTTGAAAAAGGGCCATAAACACAAATGCTTCACGATACACCATGCACCATGCACTATAAGATAATAAACCATGTAATATACATTGGTACAACATTGTGATAGTGGTACCTTGACCTTCATATCTCGGTTAGGACTGCTATACTACAACAATTAAGATTGTAAACCTTTAGCACATATTTTGGAGCTTGGAAGATGAAGTCATCATCATAAGAATTCATCCAAACTGCAAGAAGATGACACCAACCAAATTGGTGCGGGTTTCGATTGGAAGAAATGTACGAGGACCTCGAAGGAGTTGCGAGCAATGTATAACTTTCAAACATGCGATAGGGAATGATTCGACACACGACATGCACTAGTAAATCATATACATTTGACCAAAAAAAATCATATACATACAATCGTACGACTACATTCTACAATAATACATATTGCGTACTAGACAGTATTCATATGGTAAAATATACTGTCATAGATAAAATTATTTTGCAAATTGTTGGGTCCCAAAAAAGATTACACTATAAATCAGGAATTTTTGAATAATTTATCCAAAATTATAATATTTATAAGTAAATCATGCCAAGTAAGAAAACATGTTTTCTGAAAATCGATCACATCAACTAAACAAAGCTAGTGGACCTTTTTGAAGCAGTTGATTGATTAGTGGTGGACATATAAGATATGTATATTGGCGGAAACAATAATCTTCTTGATGAATGAATACAACGACGCGTCTCCAATGCTGACATGTATAAAATATCTAGTGATTGGTTCAGATTTTCCTTAAATACCTTATATATTTCTATTAATAGCATAGGAATTCTCTCGTATTATTCTAGAAAAAAAACAGGAAAGGAGTATATGCTTCACACAAATAAATGCGATTACAATAAGGGCAAAGTCACGTCTTCGAGTAAATTTGTACACGCATCTAATATGGTTCTTTGTTCACCTCCGGATTCCTAGCCATCATCCATGTCAGGATTTTCAAAACCTTATTTTTTTTAAATTATGAAACATTTCATGATATGTTTTCGAATAGTTGCAAATGTAATTATTTGACGAAGTGCTAAGCAATTATATTTTCTTAAATAATATGTTTTACTACAGTTTTATCTTTTATTTGTAGATATAGTTGCAAATGTAATATGATAACTATAAAGTGTGACATCTTTCTAAAAATATAAACCGCAAACGTAAATTATTGGGTACTGCTATATCCAAATCCTAAACCACTATATACAATCTTTGCATCTCTTCGGTGTCGTTTACAAAGCGGACTCCAAGAAGAAAAGTAATGTAGAAAGTGGCGGAAAACAGAAAAGACACGACTCCAACAGCATCCATATTCCATAGTTTCCCGCTCCCAAAAAACACTGGTAGTAATTGACATTATAGTTGTTTTAGTTTCACTAATTTTTATTTAATAATATTATATTATTAAATATTTGTAAAAAAATATTATCTTTAAAAAAGTTATTTGATTAAAATTGATCAAATAGATTAGATATTATACGGTATTAAACAAACAATGTCTCCCTGCTCCTACAGTAGTGTAATAAGATTCTCAATTCTCCTTCGACCACGTGGCAATGTCAATCGCCTAACAAATCCTCTTTACACACGTTTACAGCTAAGAGTGGAAAATCACAAATTCTATGTCATCTTCCCCGGGCACCCCAATGGCTAAAGGTTTCTTTAATGAGATTAATGAGAAAAAAAGTTGTACCAGACACCTTTAATTTGCCAGGAAAGTAAAGTTAGATTGAAATGATAATGTAATTTTTTTCGGGCGTAATGAATTGCACTTACTTGCACATGGTTTTGAGCTTAAATATGACATTTTTTTTAATAAAATCACATGAATCTAACAATTAATACTTGGAATTTTCTTTTAAAGTAAACTTTTATATGAGTATTACACATACCATAAACAGAATCTCGACTCTCCTTAATTCATTTGTCTCGTTCAGATAAAGTACATTTGGCTAATGCATGGATAGTTGCGTGGAGCAATATGAATATAAATCGGAAGATTGCTTTAGTTTCAATTCAAATAGCACCAAAAAATAACATTACAGGACTAATAGTCCACCATTAGCACCAAAAAAAAAAAATAACATTACAATAATTTGATAAAAAGTTGACCCATGTGAAAATTGAATATATGAAATCTTAAAGTAAATTAAGAGGAATGTTAGATTGGTCCTACCAACAAAAGTTATAGCTTTAAAAAAACCAACTAAAAATGATACATACAGTCAAATTTTACTAAATATTTATGTTATTGATTTTGTTGTTGTTCTAAGCTGTATTATTAAGACCAAAGAATTTTTTGTAGAGGTAAACTTGCAAAGAATTAAACTTTCCGTCAATTCGTCTAACAATAGAGTAAATAACTTTCGGCATTACAGTGGAGAGTTGAAGCAGTTGCCCGCTCACCCACATCCAAGTCTACTTCTCGTGCTTTCCTTTCCCTTTATAAGTAATATCACATGATCCTGTTTTTCTCTCATCACCACCTCTTCTTTCCTCCTCTTCCCTCCATCTCCACACACCTCACAATTGTCTCCAATGATGCCCCCTCACCAAGAAGCTGCCAAGATCTCCGGCAACGGCCCGACTAACTTACCTATGGCAAACCGGGCCGATTCGGGTTCTGTCTACGCTGAACCCTCGGCTTTAACCATCCCCACTGTTTCATGTTCGCAGTTAGATAGAGCCCAACAACAGCCAACACGCACAAGGTTCTCTGTGTTGCGTGAATCTTTACGTCCAGTGACTCTCAAGGTAAAAATTCTAATCACTTACGTACTGATCAAGTCACATGCACCACTTTTCTCATTCGACCATATTTAGCTGTTGATATCAAACTCTTATCCTACGGTACATATTTATTAATCATGGCCTTTTTTATTTTTTTGGTTTCTTAGTTCGAAGATGTTTCATACACCATCGACTTGTCTATGGAGGGATCACGTTGCTGCTTCAGCTCGAACGGTCCGAAATCGACACGAACTGTCCTAAAGGAAGTGAGCGGGATGGTCCGACCGGGTGAGCTACTCGCAATGTTGGGCCCATCGGGAAGTGGCAAGACCACTCTCCTAACGGCTCTAGCCGGCCGGCTACCGGGAAAGCTCTCCGGAACCATAACCTACAACAACCAGCCGTTCTCTAGCTCCATGAAGCGTAAGACAGGATTTGTCACCCAAGATGACGTGTTATACCCGCACTTGACAGTCCTAGAAACCCTAACCTACGCAGCTTTGTTGAGGCTTCCCAAGAAGCTCACTAGAGATGAGAAGTTGGAGCAGGCGGAGCTTGTAATAATGGAGCTTGGGCTTACGAGGTGTAGGAATATTATTGTTGGTGGGCCTTTGTTGAGGGGCCTGTCAGGTGGAGAGAGGAAAAGGGTTAGTATTGGGCAGGAGATGTTGGTTAATCCGAGCTTGTTGTTGCTTGACGAGCCCACTTCCGGGCTGGACTCTACTACGGCCCAGCGCATTGTTGGCACACTCCGGGGGCTGGCTCGGGGCGGGCGGACGGTGATTACCACCATCCACCAGCCGTCGAGCCGGCTGTACCAGATGTTTGATAAGGTGGTTGTGCTATCGGACGGGTGCCCAATTTACAGTGGACCGGCGGGCCGGATCATGGAGTACTTTGGGTCCATTGGGTACGCTCCCGGGTTCAATTTCATGAATCCTGCGGATTTCCTGCTGGATCTTGCCAATGGTTCGTAACTTCTGTCGTTCGTCTACTTTGCAATTCACCTATTTATAACTTTACTTGTTCTACCCATTAACTCTACAGATTACTCTTCTCTCCCATTGAATCTCAGAATTACATTCACATATTTTATTTTATTAACAATGGTTTCATTTCACTTATAACAACATATTGCATGATATTTTCATTTCATATTTTTAAGTTATCACTTTTCAAATTGGGGGGATTTTGGAGCAGCTCGTACATCGTTTTTATAAACGAGCCAATGCATGAAACATTTGGCGATCAGACAGGCCTTTTTTTTTTCTTAAACCACACTTTTTTTCTCTTTGTCCAGATTTTTTTTGAACAAAGTTATTTTGGCATTATATCAACAATATTCCTTTTTTTTCAAGCATTACATCCGAAATTGATATAGACAGGAGCACCTTTCATTATAAAATAATGAACCACGCCATACAAAAAAAATGGGATAAGGAAAAGGACAATCTTGTAGCTGTTAGTTGTAAGTGTCACGGTGTCGTTTGGTTTCGGAGATCCTCAAGTTGTTTCTTGGTGCGGTTCCCTTTATTGCGTCGACTTCAAATCCAGCTGCCATTAGCTTTTTTACAATTAATGGGTTGTGCTACTTTATTTTTGTAAAAGCAATTTGAAAATTTATGGGGTGTGCTCAATTGGTTATTGTTTCCGAGGATTAGCTTTTGACAACGATATGCAGTTGCTACATTAATAAAAGTCAGTAACGTTTTATCCAACAGACAAATTCA
Source organism: Hypericum perforatum (assembly GCA_012979155.1). Taxonomy (NCBI): domain Eukaryota; kingdom Viridiplantae; phylum Streptophyta; class Magnoliopsida; order Malpighiales; family Hypericaceae; genus Hypericum; species Hypericum perforatum. The sequence goes on along the minus strand of SOPF01029056.1, from coordinate 1,902 downwards.
TTAATGACTTGTGTCGACCACGGGACTAATCCAAGACAAGGATTTATAAACTAAACTAAAAGGTTAGAAATTTCTTTGACCAATTGCCCTAACACAGCTTTTATTAACGGGAACTTTTTGTTTACTATCATGTGCTTTAACGTTTAGTTTATCACATAATTTTTGTTTTGTCGTCTAGGTGATAGAAAGTTTTTAAATTCACACTTTTGGTTTAATTTTTTGTGCCTAAATCTTTGCTCCAACAAAAAAAAAAAACCAAACCACCCTAATGGTATTAATATTTCAATTGAATTTCCTGAATTTTGTCAAAAAGATAAGTTGTCTTCAACTGACTCACTCTGATCTATAAACTTGATATCTATACAGCATTTTTATAAAAATAATTAAGATGATCCCTATTCTATCATATTTATGCTAACTTATTATCTGCATTGGAAAAATCAGGTATAGTTCCTGAAACAAGGAAAGATGATCAAATAGATTTTCATGGCAGAGCAGACCGCATCGAAGATGAGAACTCAACCAAACAATTCCTAATTTCATCTTACAAAAAGAACTTGTATCCCTCTCTTACAGCTGAAATTCGTCGGAATGTCCAAGACCCTGGACGTTCCTCGAGATCAGGTAATTAATTAAGGATCCAATTCCAGAACACAATTTCACGATTTAATAAGAATCATTTCGTACGCGTCTCAATTATGAATATCAGATGTTCATCTAAAATAATATGTAAGTACATAAATTGATTACAGGCTCCGAGGACCAATGGGTGACTAACTGGTGTCAGCAATTTCAAGTGCTCCTAGCTCGCGGGTTAAAGGAGAGGAAGCACGAATCATACTCTGGCTTGAGGATCTTCCAAGTGCTGTCCGTTGCTATCCTCTCTGGTCTTTTATGGTGGCATTCTAATACCGCTCACATCCAAGATCAGGTAAAACTAAACACCAAACCTTTGCAATTTTAATTTCATGTACCAGAAAATTTAATATGTTCATATAAAATCGACCGATAAGATTAAATTTCTTTCTTTTATAGCATTTATTTTTATGAATGTTTGTTAATTGAATGTATAGGTGGGATTGCTATTCTTCTTCTCAATCTTCTGGGGATTCTTGCCAATGTCCAACGCCATATTCACATTCCCACAAGAGAGGTCAATGCTAACGAAAGAACGTTCATCGGGAATGTACCGCCTTTCGTCCTACTACTGCGCACGGATGGCGGGCGATCTACCGATGGAGTTGGTGATGCCGACCATCTTTGTCACCATAGCATACTGGATGGGCGGTCTAAAGCCTTCACTGGTCACCTTCACACTAACCCTCTTGATAGTTCTCTTCAATGTGTTAGTATCACAGGGCCTCGGACTCGCCCTCGGTGCCATACTAATGGATGCGAAGCAGGCGACGACGCTCGCCTCGGTGACAATGCTGGTGTTTTTACTGGCTGGTGGATACTACATCCAGCATATTCGAGGGTTCATTGCTTGGTTGAAGTATATCTCTTTTAGTCACTATTGTTACAAGCTGCTTGTTGGGGTCCAGTACTCAGACCATGAGCTCTATGATTGTGGGTTCAATGTTCAATGTAAAGTCATGGACTTTCCTGGAATTAGGTATCTGGGTCTTGACCATAAATGGTGGGATGTGGCTGCTTTGGGAATTATGTTGGTGGGTTATAGGCTTTTGGCTTATGTAGTCCTGAGGTTGAGGTAATTATTAACCAGTTCACTAACCTTATTGGTGATCACTGAAGTTGGTAATAATTTGTAGTTGATGATTTATTTTAATTTGTATTGTACAATGTAAAGTTAGGATTCTGGCCATTTGGAAGTTGTAACATTAAATTTCAATAACATGGTGAAGTTATAAATCCTATGGTAATGATTTCTTCCATCTGTAG